>CAJVPT010002330.1:0-17981 GCA_910592055.1 Acaulospora colombiana | reverse complement strand
AGTACCATTTGCTTTTCTCCTTCCATATCTTGTACAGAGAAATATACTCCAATTATTCTCATTTTTTCTTTGTGTGGAAAGGCCAGGTCAGTTGCAATGAGTCTTCCTGCAAGTGTTTTATAGTTGTATATTCTGTTTGCGATATTCTTGTTAAACATTATATTCAGCCCTTGTCCGCTGGTTTGTGCTTCTTTGTGTGTCCATATGATTTGGAATTTCTTGTGTTGCCAATGTTTGGATTGTTGGTGTGAGCCATTTATCTCTGTAGTAACTATAATATCCCAGTCTGCTGCATTGCACAGGTTGAACCATGTTTCACGTTTATGTGTCTCTACTAGGCCTTGAATGTTGAATGTTGCGACTTTCCATATTGGTTTATGTTCTCTATATGTTATTGTATTTGTTGTTGTGCTAAGTGTTATGTTATTTGTATCTGAAGTATGATCTAAAGTTATTACTGGATTGTTTGTTTCTTTTGTTTGCTTTCCTGTTGAATTACATGAGTTTGTTGTTTGGTTGTTTCTAGGATTACTTGATTCTTTTGTTGATATGGTACTTTGGTTACTACCCATTATTGTTTATATGAGGGAAAGGGTGTGCTGCCTGAGATGAAGTTGAGTACGGTGTTGTATATTTGATCCATGTATTTGTCGAGTTTTTGCATGGATGACTGAATACGCTGTTGTTGGGTATGAATGTTTTGAGTACTGTTTTGGAGTGGCGTGTCTGTTACTGAAGCTACTTCTGTATCTGAAGGGAAGGTATCTTCATCCATTTGTTTGATGTAATCTTCATCATATGTTTCTAGATTAACTATGCATTCCTCTAAGTCTGCTATGTCTTCTTTGATTTATTGTATCTCTTGCTTGATTGTTTTGAGAATATGTAGTACTTCTGCTATAGTTGATTGAGGAGGTTGGTGCTATTTTTCATCTTCTTTGGATAGTCTTGCTGCTGCTGCATAGGAGCCTGACCTGGCCTTCCTTTGATTGTTGTGTGTGGTTGCCCTTCACCTTATGGTTTCAATATGTGCTAGCCTAAACCTGTTGTATAGTTTACTGAATCTATTAGCTTGTTCTGCATTATACTGATTATAGTTTGTCCTTCTTTCTTTGATTGGACATTGGCGACTAAGTGTGTTGCGTTTCCACAGATAGTACAAAGTTTTGTATCGATTGGTTTCCATTCTGCTTGGGTTTCTCCAAAGAGAACGTTATGTGTTGTTGCTACTTTTAGATCTTCTTGATTCATGAAACCAATGATTGCAAACCGCTTGCGCCTGTATGATATGTGCCTGGGAATGTAACATGTCTTGGCCCTAGTTTGTTCATAGGTAAGTCTGAGATCGAAAGCTATAGTGTTGTGGGATAGGTTTGTTAATTTGACTGCGATATTTCCACATGTTTTCATTTGGTCCATGTTCCATTATGTGTCAAAGATTCTGACTGAGTCTGAGCATAAAAGAATACTCCATTTGGTAGCTAGGTCTTCTTTTACCTATTTGTCTGTATAGGTGATGACTACTGATTGCCACATTTGCTGTGTAGACATGTCGATGTTGGTGATCTCTCCAAATTTGGCAAAGGTCTGTTGTACCTTTATGAATTTTGTGTCCAGGGGGATGTCTCTTACTCTGATACTGTTTTCATTATTTGGTCTAGGGGATGTGAAAGCCATGTGTTCAAGATGAGCCCCATCCGTTTCAAGTAAGATAGTGTTGCATGCATCTTCTGCAGTATGGTGATCACTAAAAATGGCAATGATATGTTCCTCTTTTCCTTTTTCTTTGCTATGGGTAGAGAGAAGGCCAGTGAGTGTATTCAGGCTTTTTGCGATATATGCAGTCTTTTGATTGGTAGTTCTTCCTGAGACTTCTGATGCTTTAATACCTGTCTTGACTCTTTCTCTTTCAAATTATGTTGTTGGATCGATCGGTGATCTTGGTCTGGGTTTGCCTACTCTACCAGCTGATATATTTCTACGAGACTTCATGCCATTTCCTGCTAGATCTGGATCTTGTGAGGCTGCTATTACATGATTCCTCCATCTCTATGTCTGAGTCATCTATTCTTGCTGTTGTGGATGAGGCAGAAGAGTCTTTATTTTGTTTGATTTCTTGAATATTTCTACTCTGATCACTATTGTTCAGTTGAGTATCTTGTGTGATTGTTTCTTCCACTTCATCGCTCCAAGTTAATTGTTTCTGATTGGTTTTCTTTTCGTTGATGGTTTATATACCTGTAGTTGAAGCTTGACTGACATTCTGGTTCCTTTATTGTTCGTTTCTATTGTTTTCTGTGGGGGTTTCTTTCTCTTTTCCTTTATTTTTTGGGTTTGACTTTGTTGTCTCCGTATGGATTTCTTTGTATAGCAATCTTGTGTTACCTTTCACTAGGGTGTTCTTATTGTAGTTGGGTCTGCCCTGGGTATATGGACTTCTTCGGTCTCTAGAAGAATTTATCTTTCTATTCACTTTTCTTCTTATTTCCTCAAATTGCCTAAAAAGGAAATTTTTGAGAAAAAACGGATCTGTGGGAAAGATTTTTTTTTTTTTTTTTATCAGGCTCAAATAATATATCATATATAGCTTATAAACACCTTAGATCAAAAGCACTAAATTTGTTGGCAAACCTTTTCAATAGAATCCTATTATAAGAAAAAACACTGAGAGGATAGAGTACAGGACATGTATATTCTATACTAAAACCTACAGACTAGAACAACAAGATTGGCATTACCAGACCCCTCACATTACTAATCGTAGAAAGAAAGATCTTCACAAAGAACATCAATAACCATCTCATATGAATTTGCAAAAAATATAATATACTCAGTGAACTAAACTGGGCAGTACTTTCTAGCAACAGAATATAAGCTCCTATATACATTATATTATTGATTTCTATATATAACAAACGTATAGGAAGAAGAAGAAACTCAGAATCCTAAGCCAAAACATGGCAAAAGTGTATGATTTAGTCAACACAAAGATACTAGAACAGGCCATAAAACAGATAAAAATACTATAGAAAGCAATAAAAATTATACAATCACTCCTCAGGAAAAGGGAAAACAAAGTTATTGTTATATATGGCCTGAGCCCATATTGCAAGGTACAGATGGCATTGACTAGGAAAACATGATTTTATCTTTCCTGTGACATATATTTTATAATCTTCTCCTAGCAGAAATTGAATCATCAAGTATGGAATATAGATATTTGACAAAGTTTAAAGAGAACATCAATATGTTATACAGGAAAATTATTTTAACATCAAAGCCAGTACATATATGGATAACATGATATGGATAGCAGACAACCTAAAAGAAATGCAAACAATTTTAGATACAGTCACAGAATTTTATAGTATCAATGATATCAATATTAATACATTAAATCACAACTAATTATTATCAACAGGTAACTGGAAGACTTTGAGTACAGCTTTACCCTTAAAGGAGAAACAATTCAAGACAGCAAACTAGGTATACTGATAAAAATATTAGATATATAGCTGACAGTTCAGGAAAAAAAATTATCAAAAGCAACTCATCACTTAAAAAATAAAAAAACATGCAAACTGATAGGATGGAAGGCAACTACAGACAAGCAGATATGATACATCATAAATTATATACTCATGCTGAGCCTAGAATACTTACTGAATGACATGATACTGCCTAAAAGCATATGCAATCTTTTGATAAGAAAAATTGTGACAAGATACAAACACAAATGTGGCCTTGCCAAAACATTTTTCAATACTCTCCTATACAATCATGCTGAATACAATATAAATCACATTTGAGATAGACAAATGCAACTGCATTAAGAAACTGGATAAAATAAATGAAAAATAAGGGCATGCTGAGGAAAATTTCCAGAATAGAACTTCAAAATCTACAGAATTTTTTCTGGTTAACCAATGTAGTAACAACATATCTTACTTAGCTATTTCTCGAAGCAAAAAAAAATCTAGATCATAATATCCTGTAGATATCGAGGAAACATGATTTCCAGTTTTACTTTAACCTCAAGTTCATAATCTCTTAAAGAATAAGTAAGGTAGATACTATAATCAAAGAGATAATTTAAAAGCCCATATACAATCAATATAGATACTTACTGCAGAGACACAATATAATATTTGCTGGGCAAGTAATAAACTCTACAGAAACAAGGATGTTATATTGAAAAGAATTAGATGCCAAAAATAAAGCAAAGAAAAGAGGCAGCCCAAAATAATATGAGAATCTCTTAGAAAGGCTTACAATTATGGTCAGAGTACAAGACAGAATGGAAGATGAAATTTAAAACTACTTAATATTTGATTAAGGCAGACCACTGACAAAGATTAATACCTGCTAACCATACTGGGGGGTCATATACAAGCAAGATGAAATAGTTATAGACAAAAAGAAATATAATAATAGCACTAATATAGTAATCTTTATGTACTATATAAGAATAGAAGAACTATTACCATTAAAAAGATATAAATAATGCAATCTAAATAAAGGGAAAGATATACTAATAGGATTATGTTTTTTTGTAACCAAAAAATAATGACAATTCAGATCCTAACAGAACAATCAAGTATCTTAACAAAAAAAAACAAGAACAAGACTACAACTATATTTTGTTGTAAAATCTCTTCAAAATCTATTGCAAAAAACTAAATAATCTAACTAAAATTCTACAAATATATAAATACTGTATATAGCTCAACATCAACAATAACAACTGAGAAGTAATCAATTTCAACTAATTTTTTAAGCTTAACAAAGTGAAACTGAACACTCTAATTATAATACAAGAACAAATAGGAGACTATAGACTAGCTACGATCTATACAGATAGATCAGTATCAAATTATGGAATTAGATCACACATAGGCTTCAGCTGGATTATTAAAGATAAAACAAGAAAAGAACACCCCTTCTAGAGACAAATCCAACTTTATACTTTCACAACTAGTGCAGAAATAATGAACATAATAATGATAATAAACACTCTTAACAAGAACACTGTAGTAAATCTATATACTGATAGTAAAATAGTAATAATAAACCTAATAGAAATCATGGATTATATGAGACTTAATAAAACAAGAAAACCTAACTAAACATAATCAGCACCTTCAATTATATTAGGAAACAATAGTATTTACAGATAATTTTATATAAAGGGAAGGCACATATTAGAATTTCTCTCAATAAAGAAGTGGACAGATTAGTCAGGATTAATTCTATATCACAATATATAAAATTTAACCAGAAGATCATAAATATAAAAGAATAACACTAGGGTTTACCCTTAATAGAAATAGTTTGGGTCATAACAAGAATAGACATTTCAGGAAAGAACCTGGTAAAACAAGTCAATAATATCATCAGACTGATCAAGTGAAAACTGCTTAACAGAATATAAACAGTTTACAGATGAGGATTTTAGAAATATAGTATATAATGACAGTATACATTTGATAATATACACCTATCCAAAATAAATATCTATAATATATCAGATTAATATTAACACATATGAAAGTTTGATTTCAACCTCTAATATTAAGAGTTCCCAACCCTGCATAAACTATATAGTAGATTCTCCTCAATCTATAAAGATAACAAGTAACCAAATGTAGGATTTTTGAAGATACATCACATCCTTTTATATGTAATAACAACATAGAAACACTAAAGAGAAATTTCTATAAAATTTTAATTAAAAATGTTTTATCACAGGTTAAAAAAAAACCATAAGAGGAACTTTAAAAACATCATATATAAATGAATCTAGCTAGATAATCACAGGAAGCTCAGGTTTCTCATAAAGAGGATAGTTTTAAAAAAAATATTAAAGGTACTTGAAACAATCCTAACAGATAAAAAGATCAAAACCAAGTCTATTATAAACACAATGAAGAAATAGAAAGAACTTCTATATGATATATAGAAGCTAAGATGTAAGGAATATATGATCAGAGAAAAATTCAAAATATACAGGAATGGAACAAATGGGCAAAAGATAGAACAGTGAAGTATAAGAAGTAAATTAATCTAGTGATAGTATTACAATTATTTTTAGACCTGACCAAAATAGTAAAGTTACACAAATTAAAACATAAAATATCCAATGAATATTTATTCCTTCTTATCTTTTTGGCCATGAGGTAGTACATAGCTTATCAGGTTTTATTATTACTAAATATATATATCTGTAATATAGTTCTAATCACTTTCTATATATATAATTTAAGAAAATAATAAAACAAGGCTGCATCAGTTAAAAAAAATTTTTTTTTATAATATTAATCATTTAAGATTTTTTAAAAGTAAAAATTTAATAAAAAAATTTTTTTAGCAATAATAAAACTTTAAAAATTATATATTAAAATCTTTTTAAAAAACTACAATAATTTTTTTTAATTCATATACATCTTTACACATTTTATTGATTATATACATTATATGTGCTCTTGTTTTATAAAGTAATTTTGCAAACTGTTTCTATGTATAGTGAAACAAAAACATCAATTGGTTTAGTTATACTAATTTATACTATACTTTTTGTGACTTGTCCTCTAGTAAAAGTACCAACATATTTTAGTGCCATTAAAGTATGTGGTTGAAAATATTGTAAATTGTTATTAGGCCTTGAATAATAGTTTCTATTGTTTATTTCGTAATCTTGAAATGGGACGTGAATGACAAATTCTGTAGAGAAAATTTCTTTCAATTCTTTTTTTTCTTTTTGTCTTTGCTTGTAATACATTGTACTTTTTCTCAACATTGTAGGTAACTGCATCTATTAACCTATATATTATATTGTTATGAGCTAACTTGGTGAGTCTGTTGCTAATCTGCAGTGCCTCGTATAACCAAGATATCTTACAAATACTCACAAAGAAGAGAATGCCTCCTATAAAGAATACTTAGAAAAGGCAAAGACATGATGATTGACTTGGCTAAAGATATGTGTCTCTTTATTGCATTCTGTTTCTTTGAGATATCACTAACTCTTATCTCTATTCTCAATAAGGGCTGTTTTTCTTAACACATTCAGCTTTGCCTTTTTGGCATACATTGATAAGCTATTTATCCTTTTCTAACTAATAATGTGCTATCTACTTTATAATTGGCTATACTAATCCTAAGCTTTGCTAAACTTTTCATACTTTTCAGATCATATAGTTCTCTTATCAGTACCTGAGCCTTATCTATAGTTTTTTACCTTGCGATACTCAATCTTTCATGCCAGACTTTCAGGTTTTTGGATTCTAGACTATTACATATAAATCGCATCACTCATATAACCTATAACAATGTAAAAGTTTTCTCCACCCTATGTGACTTTAACAACACTATATGATTTATTCCCTATTAGCTACCCTTTATATGTATAATAAATAAGACAAAGAAGATTCTACAAATAATAGATAATAGAAAAAAGGATATTATTGATACTCTAACTTGCAAGAAAGCATGACAAACATAATGAACTATAGGCTACACAACAAATAGTCAGACAGGAGTAAATCACCATTCAAGTGGAAAAATAAGCACCAGCCCTAGAAACCTGTATAATACTTGATAGTATTAGTGCAAGTATCCTAGGAGTAGACAAAATAATGTTTTATAAAGAATGAATTTTAATACAACATATAACCTACCTCTGGTAGCTTGGGAAAGGAAAAGAAAAGGATCAGATTTAGCTGTATATCAAAAATGAACTTCTTGAAATTATCAAAAAAGAAAAAGATATATCAAAAAATATAAAAACCTTTTTTATGGAGATCGTCACTTGGATAAAAAATAATCTAACAGTAGACAATAAAATCACAATATCTAATGTTCAAGAACAAGAAGAGATAGAAGAGAAAATAGAATTCGAAATACTGAGAGAAAAGATCAAAGAACAAAATATAAATAAATGTAGCTTATACAGTATAAGAAATAGAGCAGTAAATCCCACTCCAAATCTATACTATATAAGTAAAAAAGGAGCATATCAATTAGAAACCATGACAGCAAATATTCCAGGAAGCTCCCAAAAGGAATTTAGAGCCTATCTGTACCATGCCTTAAAACTATCTCAGAATAAATGAAACCTTTTTCATAAAAATTTCATTAATAGTAATGAATGGCCAATTTTTCACTTTAAAGAAGAAGATCTCTTTAAATGCTTAGAAGAGATTAACAGAAAGAAAAAAACCTTTAGTTTCAATGATTAGAACCAGGAAAAGAAGAATACACAGATTAATCAGCTATAGACAAGATGGAGAAAAGAATATTTCAAACTCACAATCCAGAAGAAAACAAAGACATATAGTATATAAGTCTAGTGAATGTAGATCACAGACTCTTCAAAAGCTATATAAAAGAATACCTAAAAAGAAATGTAAATGTTAAAAACATTGATATCTATAAGGTAAAAATAAAGACCAGAGTAAAGGTCTATCTCAAGTGATATAAACACTTTAAAACCAATTAGAAAGAAATATGGATGATACTGCTTAAAATAGAAATGACAAGAACAATCTTCACTAAAGAAGAACTGACTGATAAAGAAATAAATGAGGTTTTGATTGAATAAAACAAATATTCAGCTAGGCTCTTAAGTACAAATAGAATACTCTCAAGTTTGATAGTTAGGACACTTAATGGTATAGAAGCTAAGGTCTATTATACATCAAGAAACTCTTATATATTGAAAAAACAAAACTTTACAGTAGTATATTTTGCAACAAAAGAAGCACTGATAAGAGCTTGCAAGCAGTATATTTTTTTTGCAAGAACTAAGACTATCTTGGAGCATTAAAGTTATAGAAGAAAATATAAGGAGTCTTAAATCTAGAACTGAAAGATTAAGAGAAAGACTGGGGTATAGAACAGTAGAAAAAGATACTGAATTCATATCAAATTCACTATCAGACAGTGAATTGATAAGCTCTAATACAATCATTGAATATAAATAGTCAACTAATTAAAGGAAAAGGTATCAATGTCAGAATGGTAATACCCCACAAAGACACTATAGAACCCTAGGCCATCCATTAATAATAAGTAATAGGATAACATTGGAAAACCTAAAACTCCATCAGAAAACCAAAATAGGAAACAATATAATGAACCAGAGTTTGAAAATGAGCAAGCCACACTAAAGCTTATATTGACAAACTTGGAAAAACTGAATGGAAGAATTGTCAAGCTTGAAGGCAAATCAAGATTCAGTCAACAAAGAAGAGAAGGGTCAGTATGGACTGACCACCCCTAAAATATCACACCAGTTGATCAAGATAGATATGGGAGAAAGAGCCCAGTTCTTCCTCAAATAAGATTTATAACAAGGGCAAAGTATGAACTATAGATTCAAATGAAGCTGTAGAACAAGATAGTGATCTAAATATAGATAAATTCCTACATAATAAGTATATTACCTTTTTGAGAAGACAAAATATAGATGAGCAAATAAAGAATACAAAAGAGATAGAAGAAGATATCCAGAAAAGAGTGGTAAGAATAGGTACACACAACATCAAAGGTACAATAGACAAGTCAAATCAACAAAGTCATATTAAAGAGATACAGGAACAAGAAATAGATATAATAGGAATATATGAAACTAAGTTAATCCAAACCAATACAAAATAGGCTTTTGAAAATTAAAAAACCTATAAGCATTTCTATAGCATCAATAAAGATATACCATTTGGAGCAGGGTCAGCCTCCTAATCAGGAAAGATTTAAAAAAGAAAATAGCATCGATAGAAAAAGAGGAAAGTTATATAATAGTAGCTAACTTCCTTATGAAAAAGAAAAAAGTCTGTATTATACAGATTTATATTCCTTCAAATAAACAATAATAAAAAAGATACAAGAGAGGTTAATCAGTCTTATCAAAAAGAAACAGAAACAAAGCTTTTACATAATAGTGATAGAAGATTTTAATGCTATCTATAATCTATCAGAAGATAGAACAATATCTTTCAAGGCTAGATTCAGAGCTTTTTGATATCCTAAAATACCACTGTTTAATTTTGGATGAATGGGGCTTTATAAATATTCAAGTAGTATAAGAAGGCAAAAATAAAACCCCAATACAGTGGGATACCACAAGTAATAGTAGAATTGATTATATTTGGATATCAAAGAGTTTAATAAGATATCCATTACTGTAATTTAATAATTAAGAAATACAAAAAGTCATAATAAGTAATCATATTATGCTTATAATTACTCTCCCTGATAAAGCTCTCTTTACAAGAAGCTCAACTATCAAATAAAAAACACAAAACAAAAGAAAAATCAATATAAAAGGATCTTTATCAGAACAGTGGCAAGCCTATTGAGAAAACTTGGATTATAAGTTCAAAATGAAACTGGAACCTCTTCTTTTAGAAAAACCGGAAGTAGACAAAGAAAGAAAACTTATAGACAAGATTTGAAAAGTCTTTGAAGAATAGAAGTGTAAAACAGCTTTCAACAAGCGTAAAACTAAAAAGGTTACATTATATAAAGAAAGAAATGATAGACACAACCCTGAATTTGTTAAATAAAAAAAAGCCTTACAACTAAAAGAACTTCTCAAGAAAGCTAAAACCTCAAAAGAAATAGCAAAGCTACAAAACCTTTGCAGGCAACAGAGAAATATAATATCGTTCACAATCCATATCATATAATCAAAAATCATTATATAAATATAGCATCTCCAACATGCCCTAAGTATTATTTAAAAAAGATATCCAAAATGCAATAGAAAATCTAAAGTTCATTAGTCATAGATTTGAAGTCAAAAAGATAAAATATGCCATTAAAATCGCATTAGAACAAAGATGTGATGATCTAAAAAACAATCAAAAAAGGATGGTAAGCTCCTTGTCCAATAAAGAAAGGAGCAAGATTATACTAAATAGGATTAAATTAGACAAGGTGATATAGAATATATAATAATAGAAAAATATGAAATCAAAAGAAGATAAGACAATATTATCTAGAAGCCTTCAAGAGAAGAAAAGCTAATTTTAATAACTTGACAGAAGATTAGAAAGAGAAATACAATCCTAGGAACTATATTCAAGAGAGCTAATATAAAAACATTCTCAAACCAATCTCACAAGAAGAATTATATAAAATACTCAAGATGCTTCCCAATAATAAGGTTATAGGCAAATCTAAGATTAGCTATAAGATGTTAAAGGGATTAAGTCAGGATAGAAAAGAATATCTGAGGAAAAGGCTTAACAACTTCTTGAAATGGAAAGTTACTCCTATGTCCTAGAGGTAAAGCCATATATATCCCATAGCCAAACCAAAGCCCTGGGATTGCGACTTTTAAATACAAGACCTATCATATTATTGGAGGCCACTAGAAAGTGTTTCATCAAAGCTTTGATCAATAGAATAGGGAATATTTGTAAGATCAATAATATTTTCAACTATACAGAATTACAAGAAGAAAGTATGTCAACCAATTCAAATTCTAAATAATATCTGTGAAGATACAAGAGAGAACAAAAAAGAGCTGTGAATATTGTTTCAAGACATAGTCCAAGTTATGATACTATTAGTCTAGATATACTAGTAAAAGTGATAAAAAAATCAAGGCATCGAAAGATTTTATCAAGATCAAGATTCGTCTTTTCAAAAACAGTGAATTCAAAATTATATTTAAAAATAATCTTACTGATTCTATAAAAGCAGGTAATGGAATCAATTAAGGAGTGGCTATTTCACCATTAATATAAAGAATCTTCTATAACCCTTTACTATGCAAAATCCAAAATAATACAAATAGAGGATATAAAATATTAGTTACTTGAAATTCAGACTTTAACAATCACAAAGATGCAAAGTTAGAATCAAAACATGCTGCAATAGCCTTTATGAATGATACAACATCATAGCAAGATCCAAGAAAAATATAGAAAAGATCTTGAAGACAGCAAAAATCTTCTATAGGACCAATGACTCTCAAATCAATAGTAACAAATTAGTTTTAGTTACTATTAACAATCCTAACTATTATTCAGAAGAAATCCAGACAGGAATTAAAAAAGAAATAGTCAAAGAGCTTAACAGAGCAGATCAAGCAAGATTTCTAGGAATTTGGATAGACAATCAAAAGACCTAGATTGAACTAAAGGAAAGAGTACTCAAAGAAATTCATGTAATTGCTAGAGCTCTCAAAAATATAAAGGTGTTGGATAAACAGGCACTCTATATTTTAAATAGGGTATTAATACCAAGAATAGAATTTAGAATGCAATATAGCATATTGTTTTGGAATATATGCAACATATTAATAGCAGCATATAGAAAACTCTTCAAACACAAAAATTAATTATGCAAATCTACTCTCAACAGCATGAAACATCACTCAAAAATCCATAATCTGAAAAGCATCTGGATGCTACAAAATGAAAGTCAGATAACTGAATTGAATAATCTTGGATCAGCAGAAATCACAACAATCATAAGGCTCAAACAAGCACAAATCAAATATTGGTAACCACTCAAACTACTGCCTTGTGACTCACTAGACTATCTTATAGATAAAGGCAACTTTTTACTCCAAGTAATTAAGTTAGTTAAAGATATGGAAATTACTTTTCAAAGTTACAAATGGTATGATATTTTCGAATAAAAAAAAAGAAAATAGTCTGATCCAAGAATATCTCTCATATGAGAAATATAATAAAGCCATACTATCACTAAGAAATAACAAGTTGATATATATAGATCAGCTCATCAACTATAAAGCAAATAAAATAAGAAATTGACATATACTCCAACTTATCCAAAAAACTGACAAAGGTTCTATTCCAAAATGATTCTTAAATATAAGTAAAATGTTTTCCAAAGATCATTTAAATCAACTTATAGAGACATAAAAAATAGATTGGTTAAAATGGAAGCTAACATATTCTATAGTCAGCTCTAATCATGACAAGAGACAAAAAATATGGATAATTAAAAAGAATGCCAATCATCAACTAATATGGGGAAAGCTATTATAAGAAGAATTTAAGAAAAAAGTAAAGATTAATATTACAAGTGACAGAATAGTGAAAATGGTTAAGAGATAAAGCTAATTAAATGTATAAATTGCTCAGAAGGTTTGATTCAAGAAAAGAGTTGCATTATGAAGGAAAATATGGAAAAGATATATATGATATCATATCTTAATACAAGAAAAAGTACTAAGAGAGTCCAAATGCTAACAATCCCATGTTCCACAATATCTTTGGAAATAGCAATTAAAAAAACAATAGATAGCAATCAAGTATTTGTATAGAGTTTGCAGGGGCCAATTCAGTAATTCACTTCTCAAGGTATCAAGATGGATTATATAAATATAAAAAGTTGGGAAGAAATAATAATTAAAGAAAATATTAAAGAAAGAATATATCAAAATCACCTAATAGATATACTCCAGCATAATCTAGGATCTAGACAAAAGTTAACATTCTATTCAAATGGATTACTAATAAATAATGGCAATGATAATATAAAGATAGAAGTAGCATGGATTTAAATAAATGATATAGGAAAAAAAAGTAGATTTCTGATAGGGATAGACAGTTGGCTCTTACCAACATGTACAGAACTAATGATAATAATCATAATACTCCTAGTAGTTTCAGTAGGTAGCTCAATTAAAATCTCTACAAATAATCAAGCTTGCATTTCAAAGTGGAAAATAGTTGAGAAAGATGATTAAAAAACAACATATAAAAGATGGCTAAAAGATAAAAACTGGTTACTATGGACACAAATGGTAGAGCTGGTTAAGAAAAAAGATTTGGATCTGAAGCTTATCAAGGTCAAGGCATATTCTTAAGACCCTTATAATGATAAAGCAGATACCTTAGCAAAAGATGCTCTTAAACTTTCAGCAATAGAATGCAAAAATCTTATCTTATATAAAATCTCTACAGAAATCAAGTGACAGAACTAAACTTTAGATAATCCTATAAGACAATTCATCATGAAAATGAATAATAAGACTACAGTATATTAGTGAATATCACAAAGCAGAATAGAAAGAAAATAGAGCTATCAAATTCAAGAATAATAAGGCCATACATGGGATCTAGTATAGGAGAGAATGAATAGCTATATATGAGATACATCTTTTAAATATTGTTAAAGAAAAAGTTTTTTGATCAAGCTAATGAATAATGAGCTACCAACATTGAGTAAACTGATGATAAAAAGACCAGATTTATACATGCAAGTAAATGTACTGTATGTGATCTTCAGAAGGAAGAAACAATTAATTACTTGCTATAATGTCCAGCATATAAAGAACAGATGAAGAAGAAATGAAATAAAGGTCTTGAAGGAAGTTCTGATAAATTTCAGAAAACTTTCACAAGAAAGGAAAAAGGAAGTAGAAGTAAGAATACTAGATTTATAGTGAATGCCAGTAAAGAAATGTGTGAAGTACACAAGTGGACATTCAAGCTAGTAGAACAGTTCTTAGCAACTAGTCAGGATATGCTAAGTTTCTTTATAGTGTTAATAAGAAGTAAACTTATTCTTGAGATAAAAGACCTTAAATACTATAGTAAAAGAATTGTAAAAGAAGCAAGAAAATGAATTCAGAAACTGCAAAGTATGACTTGTAACCAATTCTAGAAAAAAGTTTGAAATGTAAGATATGAAAGGATGATGGAATAAAAAAAATTGCAAGGAATCCAAAAGAAGGATAAGATAAAAGACTCCCTAATCTTTCAGGTGCTAAAACTATATAACTGGAAAGGAAAACTTCAATATTGAAGGAAGAAAAATTAGAGGATAAAGACCTAAAAGATATCTTATTAAGAGGGGTTAGATTTGAGATAAGATGGTTGGATTTTGAGTAATGTCAAAATATAAAGAGTGATCTGCAGTAGTGACCTGCAGGCAATGATATTAAGAGTTGGAAGGATTTTTATCTAAACTTCTAATAGAGCAATAAATCACTCCCAAAGTTGCACTTAGAGTGGTAATTACAAAGACAAATGAGCTAGTTAGCGTTTTTTAGCTTTAGCAATTCATATTATATGTACAGTTGACAAATATTTAATAAAGTACATATACTAATCTGATAGAGGGTTAAAAATAAAAAAGAAACCTGTTATGAAAAGAGTTTATCAATGGAAAGCATGATTAGTTTTTTGGGTACAAGAAGAAGATGTTAAAAGATGCATTGAAGAAGTTAACTGAAAGGAAGACAACTTTGCTATCCAGAATATAATACTATTGACCTTTACAAGAAATAAAAGACAAAAAGAAATCTAGATAGAAAAGTTTTTCAAGAATCCAAAACCAAAAAGACATTACTTCTGACATGTATGTTTGGTAAATGTGAATCAGAAAAATAATAAGAACCTCATAAAACATATCTAAAAAGATATAGAGATGTTCAAAACATTTATATTTATAAGGTACATACAAAACATAAGTGAAAGCCTATATTAAATGGCACAAATATCTTAGCCTAAATCCTGAAGAAATTTGAATTACTTCAATTAGTACAGAAATGTCAAGAGCTATATTTTCCAAGTCTGAGCTTAATAATAATAAAATCAATCAAATATTAATTAAAAGAAATAACAATTCAGCAAGAATCCTAGATACTAACAAAACCTACACCAGTCTAATAGCTCAAACATTGAATGATACACAAGCTAAGGCCTGCTACAAACCCAAAGATCTCTATACACCCAAGAAGTATAACTTTATAGTAGTTTGCTTTAAGATAAAAGAAGAAAGAAACAAGGTATACAAACAATATATTTTTTTATAGGGACATCACCTCTCATAAAGTATCAAATACATATCCAAAATAGAAAGATGGAATTCTAAAAATAAAGATAAAAATACAAGATTCAGGTCTAAAAATATAGAAATAAACAATTCAATACCTGACTTACAATCAGATAATGAATCAACAAAGTTTACTTCTAATTCAGCAAGTTATCATAGATTCAGAAATTTGAGACAGATTAGAGAGTGAAGCAATAATAGAATAAAGTATGAAAGAAATAATAGAGAAGAATAACTTACAACAGGAAGCAATAGAGAACCAATTAGAAACCAACAAAGCTATAGAAATAGATTTTCTGAAGTCAACATAAGGCCTGAAATAGAAAGTATACAAGATCTTTTAATCAATATTCTAGTTAATCTAGAAAGACTACATACTAGAATAGATACTCTAGAAGGACAAACAGGCTTCAAAAAATTAAGACTCAGTAATAAGAGATCAATCTGTTCCTAAAGGTATACCAGTCCTTGATAATAATCAAGAGAAGCAACAACCCATTGCTTTCTTATTAAAAACTATAAATATGGGTAACAAATGAACTTTAAAAAGTAGTTATAGAATAGAAGAGAAGAGAAATATAAATATCATAACATTTCTACAAGAAGAATGGGAAAATTTTTTTAACAATAGTAGATATAGACTAATAAAAAAAATCAAAGAAGAAAACAAAATAGATAAAAAGTTGGTCAGATTAGATATACATAATATTAGAAGAATACAAATAAAACAAAGTAACAAAACTTAGTTGAAGAGATACTAGAATAAGAAATAGTTATACTGATATTATATGAAACAAAATTAACAGAAGCTAATACACAATGGACTTTCAATAATCAGAAAGGCTATAAACATTTCTATAGCACCAACAAAGACATACCATTTAAGACAGAAGTCAGTTTTTTAATTAGAAGAGATCTTGAAAAAAAGATTGCATCAGTAGAGAAAGAAGATAAATATATTATTTCTACCAATATGCTTATGAAAAGAAAAAAGATCTGTATTATATAGATATATATTTTTTCAGATACAAAATAGTACAAAATAAGATGATTATACAATAATTAAAAAAACTCGTTCTGCAAATCTCTCAGATTCTTAGAAATTTCCTTTTTAGGCAATGCACCCAAAGAAAGAGACAATATATACAACTCAAGACATATACTCTCACAATACCAATATACAAGAGACATCTTAGTACAAAACAACACTTTGTGCATAGTTTTAGTCTGGTGATCATTGAGAAAACACAACATATATCAACAATCTAGACCTTTTTCTCTTTCTCAAAAAGAAGGAAATAAACCAACATAAACAGTCAGAAAAGGGGAACCAATATTAATTTCATAGAGCTTGCAGCCAGACTAGTGTAGGTTGACACCTTTCTTGACACTACAAAAAATCTCAAAGCAAATAGGTTTGTTCGATAAATCAAGCAAATCTCAAATTCCTCAAGACCCAGAAAGATATCAAAGCTCCCCAAGATCTAAACAACTTAATGTGTATACTTCATTGCCACACATATCAAAACACCTCACCAAAGTAGCCCAAATACATACACGTGTAGAAAGCTGTTGTCAAAATAAGTTCGATAAAGATCTATCAAAACAGTATAACAAGATCAACTAAATTTGATAAGATTAACAATCACTACTATCACAATAGAAAGTAATCAATGTAAACAGAGTATCAGGGGTCTAAAAACACAACAACAAGCTAGTGTAAATAGGTAAACAATACTAGACAAAACAGAATACTCAACACGTATCTAATCAAAACAAGATCAAGACACATAGCAAAATAAGAGAATAGCCAAAAACAATAAGCAATACATGTAAAAGGTTTTTCCATCCCATATGACAATATCAACACTATGTGACCTACTCCTATTATTATTCACCATATCACATACACAATAAATAAAACTGAAAAGATTCTATAAATAGTAGATAAAAGAAAGAAGGATATTATCGACACACTAATCTGACTCACAAAAAAGCATGACGAACATAGTGAGCTATGGGCTACATAACAAATAGCCAAACAAAGACTGACTACCACTTAATATAAAGAGAGAATGTCAGCTTCAGCTCCAAAAACTTGCACAATACTTGATAGTATTATTGCAAGTATCTTAGGAATAGACAAAACTATATTTCATAAG
>CAJVPT010002329.1:0-17982 GCA_910592055.1 Acaulospora colombiana | reverse complement strand
GTGAGTTAGTATGTGAAAGTCAAAATATCCTGTAAATATCTTTGTATATATACAATAAAGATACGCCATGCTAACCTGACTGCAGGTTAAAAAAAAAAAAAAAAATTATTATTATTATTTTTTAATTTGAAATTATGTTATATGACTTAATCTTTATTGAAAAGTTATATAGCCATCTATAATATTATAGATTTTTCACATAATAACTAACTCATTATTGTACCAAAGTACTCTAAATTAGATTTGGAGGACAATATTTCACTTCTCTAAAGAATTGATAAATAATCTTTATTTATTAGGTTCATTGTCAACAGTTTATCATTATATATTATATATAAATTATAAATAATTAAGTGGAAAAAAAAGAGAAAAAAGAAATTGAGAAAGGAAAAAAATTCAAAATTCTATCAAAAAAGTTTAAAACAAATCAATTCTTCTTTTAAAAGAAATCTGTTTAATGGGAATAGTCTTTTTGTTTCTCTTGAGTCTTGAAAAAAAACTTATTTATCATTACTTTCAACTAATAATGGATTTCTAAAGTATTTAATATATAAAATTTTGCAGATCACTTATGTCTTTTTTTGAGAAACAAAATTCATAGCTCTTCACTTTAATAGGAACAAAAGTTAGGAAATGCTATAAATCAATGATTTGGATAATGAAGAACAATTATGGATAGTTTTTTTATAATTATTAATTTAAAAATTTTAATGTTTTCTTATAAAAGACATTTGACTTTTGTTCTTGTCTTCTTCTTTAGGGACCCATCTTTATTTGCAACATCAGATAAGTCAATTCAACTGATCCTTCATTTAAGTAAATATTAAATTAAAATATCTGAAGAAAAGTATTCAACTATACTCTTTATTTATTATGAAATAATCATACTGTATTTCATCAACTCTTTCCGCTGATCCTCTGACCACATATAAAAAAAATGTTCATAAGAAGTTTTTATACTTTTATATTAATAAAGTCTTATTACTCTCCTTAAACCAACTTGAAGAAGCTTCAAGAGTCATCAACCACACCCTCTCTTCTTGTCTACTATTCTTTTCAAACAAAAACTTGATCTCTGGTGACCTTAAAGATTAAGGAAATACCTTTTTTACTAATGGCAAGAAAGTTCCAAAAGAAAAAAGAACTAATGTATTATCATCTCATACTATAGAGAATTATCACAGAAGCCTGTAAATAATAAGAGACAACTTTCCCACTCCTTTGTCATTATGTCAACTTCTCATAGCACTTGTTCTTGATTTTTTCTGGGGATTTTGCCTACTTCAGTTTGATCCTGAATTTTGAATAGCACAAAATTTCTTATACTATGATTAAACAGATAGAACTCATATTAGTAAAAGAATATAAACAAGCTCCATTGGTCACTCCACGTATCTGAATACATTTTCTCAGCTCTATAAGAACCTAAGGTCCACTATAAGACATTATGCCAGTGTAGGTGAATACAGGACACTTCTCTATTTACATCAATGGTTCCTTTAAAAAAGAGTCTATCTGATTATGATAAAGGTCACAAGATACTACAACTGGATTTTATAGTTATAGTCACCCACTCCTGGCCACTGAGTAGATTTCTTTTTCAGTTCTGTCAAATAGGTAAAGATTTGAAATAAAGTTTCCATGGCAAAGTTGGGTCATATGGCAGGTGATATAAAAAGATCAAATTTTTTTTTGAAATGACGTGTTTCACCTGAGCACGTTAGTTAGGAGGAATCTAGGAGAATTGATGAATCTTCTTTCTTGGTGTGTGAATTAAATTGATCTGAATAATTTTCCTTGACAACAAGTCATCCCATAAATTGGAGTGGTTAGAATTTCACAACATAGAGATACTGAAAGCAGTTGAGGAACAGGTAGTATACCCTAAACTGATAAAGCCCTCAAAGAATAACAAGCTTATGGAATCAGAGTAGTAGTAGTAGTATAAAATTTTAATCCTCATAGCCAATTCTAGGAGTGTTTTATTAGTAACTATTTCTTGTATCTGCATTCATTTGCCTGACTTAAAACTTTAATAAAACAAGGCCGAGTCATTGTTTTAAAAAAAAAAATAATTTTTTATTATAAAAATAATGTTTATATATAATATAGTTATATGATAAATATATTATAAAATATATACAAAAAAAAAAAACTCTTTTCATTGATCACCAATTTTTCAGAAATTTTTTTTTGGTAATTTTTTTGAAAAAAAGAGAAATCAGTCAGAAAAACAAGAGAATCCATACTTATAACTAAATAATTTACAAAAAACAAGTTCAAGAACTCTTTACAAAGTGTATAAAAGATAAGCTTTACAAATTTACTAACTTCTATTACATAAATTTTTTCTTTAAAAAAAAAAATAACAAGAAAAATTGGATTACAATAAGCTTTTAAAAGTTTAATATCAATTTCACAAAGTTTTTAGTCAGGCCAGTATAAGTTAACATCTTTCTAAATATTAAAAGAAGCTTCACAAACAATAATTTAAACCAATAAATTTTCTAAGTCCAAATACTCATAAAAACTTAAGAGACATCCAAGCTTTATTGACTATACATTAAAGAAGCACATATATTACAACAACAGTATTTCAATAATATTATGTCATACAAATACAAACATGTATGTTTTTTACAACAAGCTCAAAAGATGTGTCAAATAACAACTCAATATACTTTCTATGTGTTTACACAAATCAATTATCAACAATACCATAATATTATGTGTTTACTACTGACAAACTCTTTCCTCAGATCTTTTTTTTTTCTTAAAAATTTTTTTTTTGGACAATTTTTGTAAATAAAAAAGAAAAGTGAACAGAGAGATAAGTTATATAAGAGAGCAATAAAAGCAATATACTTAAGGTAGACTCAATCATAATGAGAATATCCTAGCTAAAAGTAACATAAAATTGTTATGCAAAGAAACACAAATGGAGAAAGATAAAGGAAAAGAAAAGAAAATCTAGTCAGGAAACCCTAGAAATGAACTGCAACAATACCTAGATACTAATCAGACTCTCAGCTCTTGTCAAAAAACTAGATAAGACAACAAAATAACAAAATACAATCCTCATAGAGTAAACAAGTCGAAGAAACAATCTGATCAAATATTCTAGAAAACAACAATCCAGTAAATATGGGTACCTCAACTTTTAGACTTAATACCAATCAAAAAATCCAGAAGTTTACATTTGATAATAAAGACTCCAATATAGAAATAGAGGAATTAAGCAATAGTAAAAAGGGCAATTAACATAGTGAAGGAATGTGACAAGAGATCATATCCAAAATCAAAAGAATGACAAGCAAAATCAGCAAGCCTAGACTAAGAACCCCTATTGCTAACACTACTAGATTTGATAGAGAAAGAGTCAAAATAGGGATCAAGGTTTCTATTATTTTAGGAAGAACCACTAGCCAAAAAATTGCACATATAATTAAAAACTTCAACTCTTTTACTGACCTTCTCTTCACTCATAATAAAGAAAGAGAAGAAGATGAATATATCATTGCTATTTTTAGTGATTATTCCACTACATAAGAAGTACAGAAAATATATATCTAGAATATATAACCTTTATATTCTTTAAACTAAATAATGAAATAAGTATCAAAGTATGGAATATATCCTAAACACTAAATTTATAGATGTACAACAAACCTTTGCCAAATATAAAAAGAACATCAACATCTCTATATTAACATAACAAATATAACAATCAGTAGTTATCACATATATAGATCAACAACTAAAAGAAGATCTAATTAACAAGTGAAGCATCCTATTATAATCAGACTTAGTCGGGATTTTGATATACAATAAAACATGGACCAAATGAAAGCACATGGCAACACTGCAGTAAAACTAACCAATCTTTTCCTCAATATCACAACCTTTGATCTCAAATATATGTGTAAACAAACAAAAGCAAAAACATGTTATATTTTAAGATACATGTTATACAAATGTATGCATTTTGCCATAGTAGAATTCGACAATCAAAATAATCTAGAGAATGCAATAGTACAAAACTTTATCCTGGGTAAAACCCAAACTGAATGGAAACTAATTGACACAAAACTTTGTATAATATATGGCAGTGTAGCATACCTGATTATCTAATGTCCAATCAAAGAAAGAAGGAAGCAGTAGAACTATTACAACATAGAACAAGCAAATAAATTTGATAAGCTCTATAATAGATTCAGACTAGCTCACACTGAAATAATCAGATAGAAAACTCTAATCAACAAATACATCAGGACTAGACTGAATTCTTACATAGCAGCAGTTAAAATACCAAAAGGAAACAAAACAATAGAGCAGTTATCCCAACTCAACTTAGCACAAATCCTAAATATTCTCAATGAAATTAAACAAGAAATCTCACAAATTAAAGAAGAAATTATAGATCTGAAAGAATATATTATCAACCTTAAGACCTATGATAAAGAGTATAGCAAATATATGAAAGAGGACACAATATCACATAGTAAAAGAGAAGATAACTCAATAATGGAAAAGGCTTCTATCAATAACAATCATGATATCTGTACTCAATAACAATAAATCCAATCATCTATGCAAAAACTTGACCAAAAGATTGATTGTATGTATAATTTAATTATTGATTCCTTCTCAGGTAATGTATAAACCTCTTCAAACCAGCTATAATGAAGATCAATTTAAATATTAAAAATATATAACATCAAGAAATATCTAGTATCAATACTATTACAAAACCACTTTACATAACATCAAATCAAGAAGAAACTCTTTAAAACTTAACAAATACAATAGCTAGCAACAATACACTTTTATCAATACATGAAATAGAATTCACACAAACAAATAGACAACACTATAAACCTATCTAGAAATCATTATACTCAATATACAAGGATTAATAGAAACATATAAATAAAAAATATAGTTCAAATCTTGCAACTTAGCAGAATGGGATATTATAGTTACTACAGAAATTAATGGCTCATACCATCAATTAAAATATTGGTAATATTCAAAATATCAAATCATCAGAACACACAAGGAATCCTAAACAATCAGTCAAGATCTTAATATAATGATTAATAAAGAAATAGTCTACAAGATATACAACTACAAAACACTTGCAAGAGACTTATCACCACAGACCTTGCCTTTCTATATAAAGAAAAAATAAGAATCATAGAAATATACTTTTTAGCACAAAATATAGAAGGAAAAAAATGCACTGTTATTAATACTTTTAACAAATAGATTCAAGAAACAACAAAAAAAGGCTTGCATATTATGATATTAAGAAGTTTCAATGGAGTCCTTAACCTTTTTATGGACAAACATAATAATAACTGGGTGATCAAAAAATGCAGTCCCTCAAGTAAATATATACAAACTTTATTAGAAAACAGATTAGAGGACACATATAGAAAACACAATCCAACCAAACATGAATATACATAAAATAGAGGTATTCTGAGTAGCAAAATTGATCAGATATGAATAAACCCCTTAGCAATCTGACAATTCAAGACAGCTATTATTCAAGATTTCACAGCACTACTTATATAAAATAATTACAATTTAATGATAATGGAATTGAAAGTCTGGTATTTAGACAGACCTAAACAAGTCCCACATTATATCTCTAACCCTGTTTAAATTGGTATCTGACCTTAGCTAAATAATAAAAAAAGTTCATCAAACAAGTAAAACACTATTTATTCATCAAGAGTATAAGCAATCAAGATATTAATCAAAAATAGAATTGTTTCAGTGACATTTTACAAAAAGCTATAAAAGGCCATATACCTAAAAAGAAAAAATACCATAGGATAAGAAATTACCATAATATCACAGAAATGGTCCCAATTACAAAATTTCTTATATATTTAAGATAGTTAACAACAGTGACAACAGAGAATCAAACTCCACAACCAATTGAACTGCTCAGATATATATAAGAACTTTTTCTAGCTCTAATAGCAACACTGAATAAAATTAAAACCAATAATTTTATTTTATATATTCAACATTGGATCAAGATAACTAAAAACAATATCAAAATATACAAAACTGTTACCAAATCAATCTCCCAGAGAAGACAAGTGCAAGTTATCAAGAAAAGAACCTGAATCAGACAAGAGTATCTCAATAGTAACAAAAAAGCCATAATAAATAGTATTATAAAAAAATCCAGAAAACAAATACTCCCCAACAAGTTAATTATACAAAACTCAAGTAAATTGAAAATTCTTTTTGAATCAATAAACATTAAGGACAAAGTCCA
Organism: Acaulospora colombiana; assembly: GCA_910592055.1. Lineage (NCBI taxonomy): Eukaryota > Fungi > Glomeromycota > Glomeromycetes > Diversisporales > Acaulosporaceae > Acaulospora > Acaulospora colombiana. Next base: position 11,684 of record CAJVPT010002329.1, on the reverse strand, counting down.
AAAATACTTCTATAACTGAACATCATTCAGAAATATTAATAACATTATACAATATCTATACTGACTAGAAGAATACAAGTCCAAATTATACATTAAGAAATATTTCTATAATGATATATTTAATAGCATTTTGATACAATAATTGGAAAAAACAATCAAACAATATAGCTCAAAATCTGCTCCTAGCTCAAATCAAATTTCTTATATTATATACAAACATTTGCAATACAAAATAAAAACAGAATTGTGTATAATTTTTAATCTAATAATCTAACACAAAGTAATATTTAAAGAATGAAGCAAAGATTACATCTATCCCATATCCAAATCCAAAGACTGGACAAACAATTTTGATATAATCAGATCTATACCACTTTTGGATGTAGGAAGAAAGATCTTTATCAAAATCATCACTAATCATTTAACCAAGTGCCTTGTCAAGTATAAAATACTATCTGAACTCAACTAGATTGCACTTTCAAGCAATAGCCCATAGAATTTTATATATATTTTAAATAATATCATTGAAGATACAAAGGAGAATAGACAACAAGCATAGATTCTAAGTCAAAATATGTTCAAAGCATATGACTTAGTCAACATTAAAATGCTATAGCTAGACCTCCAAAGAATTCAAATATCAACTCAAATCACTCAAATTCTTAGCAATATATTGCAAGAGTGATCCAATGAAGTCATAACCTGCTTTGGTCTGACAAAAGCATATCAAATAAGAAATGGAATCAATCAATGTGATATAATTTCATCAACTCTTTGGCAAATTTTCAATAATTTTCTTTTCTCAATGGTTAGTCAACTCCACAAAGGATATTCAATTAACTTTGCAATCTATACTGATTTCAAAAAGGACTGGACAAATAAGACAATCAATATCATTATCAATACATATATAGATAATACCACCTGACTGATGACTAACAAAAATGATCTTTAAAGAATAATATATACAGCTACATAATTCTATTATATAAATGACATTCAAGTTAATCTAGTGAAGTCACAACTAATCACCATTAATGCAATGGAAAAAGAATATCAGCTTGAAATCAGATTGAATAGCGAAATAGTACAGGAGTATTTAATAAACACATCAGTCAAAATCTTCAGTATCTAGTATAATAGCTCTAGCTGAAAAGATTATCAGAAAGCTCTAATAAGACAAAAAATCACAAACACACATATACTCCTAGGTATGAAAAAAATAACAGCCAAACAAGTACAATATATTATCAATTATATCCTTATGCCTAGTATTGAATATCTTTGCAATGATATTATTCTAACTCGACAAACTTACAATTAACTAATAAGTAAACTTACAACTGTATCTAAGCACAAAGTTGGACTTGCCAAATCAGTATTCAACAGCATACTATACAATCAACATGAATATAACATAATACACCTTTGGGATAGACAAGTCCAGTTATATGCCAATAACTGGTGTACTAGAATCAATCAAAAGAATATCATAGGAGACATTGCTCATCATTATTTTCAAGTATTGCAGAATATATTTTGATTCATCAAAAAGATATATAATAATATCCAGGTCCCCATACTTAAACCTAGCAGCAACCTGACACATAACACAATTTGGATGCTCATAACGCATGACTTTACTTTCCATAGAGTTTATCACAGCAACTTTCATATGATAAATAAAGTAGACACTATCATCAAAAAAATAGTAGAGCTAGAGACATATAGAAAAATCCACTCAGGACTAAGGAGATACAACATATTTTTTACTGGACAACTTCTTAATAGGGATAGGAAAAAGGTCCTACAATAGTGTCAAGTCATCAGACCCTATCACAAGATAGTACCAGATCAAATCCCTACATGAATCTTTAAACTAAAACACATCCTTATATAATAGATCTCAAAAGAACAACAAGAATATACAAACCACTTTCTACAATGCAGTTCTCTTACTAAAACATAAACAATAGACCTTATTGGATTGTTACAAAATAAACAACTATGTAGCAATAAAAAGGAAACAGAAAAAAATAAACAACAATCACATATTATATAAATACTATATATAAGTACTTAACCTCTCATCACTCATTGAATATAAAGGTTGTAACATTAATCAAAATAATAAAACCAAGTCCAAGTGTACTTTCATAACTACAAATAGAAGTATAACGATGATTTATGTTCAATGCAACAAAATATCAATAAGATCTAATTCTACAGAAGCCAATACAGTCCTCAAAAACAAAGTATTACTCAACTCTATATTAATAGCACTAGATAAACAACAGTGCATTTCATTCTCAACCAAATACAAAGGAGTAAAGGGTCCAAATATAAAAACACATTATATAATAAAAGCACTCAAAAAGATACTAAATGTAGAACATAACATTACTAGTGAATTGGCAAATATCATATTTCAAATTCAAAATGACATAATCTTTGAAATATATATAGATAGCTCTATGTTACAATATAATAATCAATACTATATAGGTTTCGACTGAATTATAATTATTAGAGAAAATCAAGAACTACAATTCTATGGATAAATAAAAAACTTTCTCTCCTTAACCAGAGTTGAACTGGCTGCTATCATGATAGCAATAAGTATATTATCCACTTTCAGTAAAGCAAATATATATAGACTGCCAACAGCATATAAAAAACAATAAAAACAAACTATATATACAATCTCAAAAACAGAAAAACCTAGGAATCTTACAAAAGATCTGTGACATAACTAGACAAAACCATCACAAATTAGAATTTATAAAAGTCAAAGTACATATTGGAGACAAATATAATAAACAAGTAGATTAGCTAGCTATCATTAATATTAGCAATGGTATGATCTCTGAATACAGAACAATACATATTACTCCTATTCAGAGTTAGCAATATACACTAATTCCCAATATGTAAAGATAGGTTTCTAAAGAGAGAGGCAAGAACAAAAGTCAAATGTCCCTTACTAGGAAACATTAAAATTTTTCAATTAATAATTATAAAAAATATATTATAATTGTTCTTCATTATCCAAATTATTGATTTATAATATTTGTTGACTTTTGTCTCTATTAAAGTGAAGAGATATAAATTTTGTCCCTCAAAAAGGGACATAAGTGATTTGCAAAATTTTATATACTAAATACTTTAGGAACCCATCATTACCTACAGGTAGGGATTGCAATGGATCAGATCTAATTAGATTTTAGATTAATCTAATCTGAATCCGATCGGATCAGTTTTTATTTGATCTGATCCATATCTGAACGGATTTATTTTTATATGATCCATATTTGTTTGGTTAATCCAATATTTTTTTAATTGTGTTTTTTTATTATTATTATTATTATTATTATTCATTTTTTCCTACCTAATATTTACTTGCCATTATTAAGTTTTATATATAAACATTTAGTTAATATTTACATTTTTAATATTTATAATTTATTGCTATTTACGATCATTTTCTTCTAAATTAAAATATACTGTATACCTGTATAATTTAAATTTTCTGCAATATTGCTACTGCCTTGATTTTTTTTTATTGATTTTTTCAGTGCTAGCAAAGTAGGAGAATCTTGTTGCAATTGTTCTTGCTGATACTTCATATGTTTTTCTTTTTTGATACCTTCTTTCCATTTTTTAATTACTGTTACTGTTTTTTTTATCAGGTTTTGTGATAAACCACTAATTACATCTTCCTTCAGCAAAACAGTTGTGCCATGTAGCTCTTTTTCTGACCAGCAAAAAAGAGTATTGCCTTGTATAAAAATTTAAATAAAAACTTAATATTTTATATTCCAAACTTTTTTATCATTTTTATAAAAATACCTATTATCTCTACTTTTATTCTCCATTTAGCCATGTAGAAGTTGCCTCCATCGAAATCTCCTTCTTGGCAAGTAAATTCTGGATCACTTTCAGAGTGAATTTTTCTTCAGCAGCTGACTACAATTGCATAGTCCAGGAAATTTGTATCGGTATGGACAAATTTGCAATATCTCCAGGATGCATATGCTTCACAGAAATCCAAGAGATGGTTAAATTTGATTTCCTTATTGTCATAAAAAACTGAGATGCCTTTTTTGACTGCTTCATACTTGTTTTCATCTAACCTTAAAAACTCATGCTTAGCAATTTTTTGCTGTATACTCAAAGTCACATCAGCAGGAAAAATACCCATTACATAGTTAAACAGGAGGCTTTTCATCACGACAACTTTTTCTTTATGCAGGTACTGCTGACTTGTTCCTCGTAACTCTTTTGATATATTGAAAATATGTGTAAAAATTCCATATTCCCTTGTTGACAGGTATCTAAAACTTGTTGTCAGTACTACTCAAGTATGAAATTAAATGTATATAAAATTTATATACCCAGCAGCTGCCAATGCTCCTTGATTAAGTTTCGATATACCATCAGATCAGGCAACCCTTCTTCATAATTGGAACATTTCCAGCACTGTATCTTGCATGATATTTAAAACCTTGGGTCCAATTCAATATGATATACAGCAAGCACCATCTTGCCTAAATCTTTGTCACGAATTATTATTTCCTCATTTTTTTTATTACATTCGGTAGACAGGAGGCAGCATCAATGGCTTGTACATGTGAAGACAACGGATTTACTTTTTTGTACACCCACTTTCCTTTGATTTTTTTTTTATTATATCTAAGCAAGAGCTCAAGAAATATCATTTTTACTTCGTAAGCATCAACAAAGTGTTTTTGTGTTATCAGGTTCTCCCTTATCTAAAATATAAAGGTATTAACTTTGTTTTTTATTTTTAAAACTTTTTGAACTTACAAAATTTTTATGTGTTTTTATTTTATTTTTTTTTCAATTCATTAATGTCTGCTTTCAAAGCAACTGTGGTTTCTACATCATTGGCATGGCAAAATCTCAGAAACTTCACAAATTCTCTTCACCAAATTTTCTAATTTTTTATTAGCATTAATAAAATATATACAGAAAATACATATACTTCGATATATTTATATTTGAAAAAGAATCGATATTAGAATTAGACACAGTCAGGTGAACACTTGTTAATTTAGTGGAAGTACTTTGCAAGTAGGCAACATACTCCTCAGGATTATCGTTTTTCAATGACACAAGAAAATGTAGGGCAGCAGTATAAATTTCTATATATATTTAAAAAACAGGTATTAGCTATATATGTACATGTACAACTTGTCAGTACAACAAAAAATGAAAAACCTAGCTGCAAGTTAAATTGTCAACAATCCAACTTGCAGCCCACAAATGCCTGCTTAAATGTTTGAGAGCCCTGCTTTAGTTCAGGGTTTCCCACTGGAGATAGCAGCAGCTATATAACAGATTTAAGCTTGCCTAGCATTTTATCGACAAAATTTAATATATTAATCCAGGATTTCCCACTGGAGGCAATATCAAACTTTATTGATAACAGCTAGTTATACTTTTATGAAGGCCAGCCTACAAGTATTAGTTCAGGGTTTCCCACTGGATGCAACTTTATGGACTTGCCAGGTAAAAGGCTCTTTGGTTTTTGTTCCCTCCCTTCGATCGATTTACTCACCATTAGCTATGATCTGTTTTTGTTTCTTTGAGATATGTATTATATTACCTATATCAATGTTTTAGAAATAAATATAAGGTATAGTAGCAACAGAAGATCAATGCCTTATACTTACTTGACTGTAAATATGGTGAGAACAGGGAATCGATATAAAGGTTTGATCAATAGTTGAGATGCCAAGTTATTTAGTTGATAAAAAATGCCATTTAAAGTAGTCGAAAAAGATACCAGTTTATTTAGTCAAAAAAGAAAGAACTGAGTATACAGTTGCAGAAAAGCAAAGTCAGTTAATGTAATAGCTGTAAAAACATTAGAAAGCAATAAAAATATATCTTCGATTGTAGCTATATAGTGGCAGGCAGCTATATATATTTAAATAAAATTGATTATTTAGTTAATATATAAAGAGATGTATACATTTCTCAAAAATTAACAAGAAACAGGAAAAAAACATTTGTAGATAAAAAAAAAAATTCCTAGGCAAGATACCTGGCAGCAGGGATGATAAAGTGATAAAAGTAAAAGGAAACAAAATAAAAAATTGATAAAAAAATCAGAAAAAGTTTTTTTTTATTTATTGTTCAATTACATTTTTCTACTATAGATCACTTTTACATCAATCGATTTTTAACAATTGCTATTTACCTAAACAATTACAGCAACTTGCATCAATTGGCCTACACTAGTATTATATTGAATACTATAGCAACATTGTTATATAAGTGCTACAACATATAGACTACTTGCTTCATTAAAATTTTTTTTTTACTTTAAAAAAAGTCTAAACAATAAATATAATCCTGACAATACATTAAACAATACAACAAAAAAAAAAAAAATTTAAAACAAATTACTAGCATTCCTTGTCAAAGGTCCTTTCCATCATGACCTTAAGCATATGCATACCCTAACTGGTTTGGTTAATAGCCAATTTCTTTTGTCGATTATTAAATTTTGCTTATCAAAAAAACTTGTTCTGATAGAACACTTATTGCAGGTGTTGCTAAATAATCACGTGCCATGAGTTCCAAACATGAAAATTGATGTTTATACATTTTTTACTACTCTAATATATCAATTTTGTTACTCATATTTGAAAGAGAAAAATATAGCTATAATTCATTTGGTTTTTTTACATAATACCACTTAAATAGCTTTGAACTAACTATCCCTTGAATATCTTTGCCACTGCCTAATATAGTATTTTCTATGCCATGCTTGTATTTTTGAAAAGCTTCTAAAAAACTTTAAAATTGCAACATACTTAATATTTATTTATCATATTTAATAAAATATAAAAATATACTTATCTTTCTTTAATTTCACTGACTATTTCTTTTTACTTATTTATTTCATAATATTATATTTTAAACCTTGGATCTAAAATAACTGCCAGCAAGCTTACTTTATTAGTCTTGTTATAATACTCTTTAAATTTTTTTAAACTGTAGCTACTTCTTTTATTGTTTTGTCAACTTCTTTTTTACTATACATATCTTCTAAATGATCAATTAATATATTATACCCAGGGATGATCGAGGAAAGTGTTGGATAGCTTGAAGCTAAAATTATTTCTGTTGTTTTTTTAAACTGTCTGAGCAATTCTATATCTGTATGAATATATTCCAATTATCGTTAATAAATATATATTGTTTTAGCTCTTGGCTTGATATTGTAATATACTCAATTGCCTATATATAAATTTTTTAAAATTAAAATTAAAATTAATATCAATAAAAACAAATTAAACTTACTGCTTTTAGTTGTATAGTATGGGCCACCATTTTATATATTAAATTTTAGTATGTTTCTACATTCAAAATTAGTTTCAAAGTTTCTATTCCTAAGGACCTGCAAACTGTATTTAATTTTTCACATTGCTTAGGCAATGATTATATTTTTACGATAAGCCTATACAACTATATATATATAAGTTAGTTACAGATATAAAAATAAAATAACCTATCTATAAAAAATTTATCTTCTGTAATTTATTTTAAAGTATACTCAAGGCTTTTTGGATCCTGATATTAATGCAGTATGCAAGATATCAAAAATGATTCTCTTCTGCATTGAATGAAATTGCTTGCAAATTTTCTTATTCTTTTAATGATTTAATAAATAATAAGTTATTTGATATATTGTCAAGCATTATTTCTTTTTTTTTTTTTTAAACCGCAACTGGTATTAGATGCGAGCACTTTTATTAAGAATTAACTTAACATCTTGGATAATGAAATCCTGGTCATCACATTAATCATCCCATACAAACTATATATTTCTATATATATGCAGATTAATGATAACCTATCGCAGTTTTCTCTAGGTGGACTTGCTGCCACTTTGTGAGTGGGGCAGACCTAGCTAGAGACTGGATGGTTAAATACACAGTCATCAACAGTGAAACAGGCTAATCTAGCAGTAAGCTTTTATAAATTTTTATATTATATTTGCTAAACTAGACTGTATAGTATGTACCTGATGGGATTTAATTTTACTTTCCAATACTCTTAGAGATATTATTCACTCAGACCTCAGAAGGGGGCACTTTACCTTCTTTGTCATCACCTGTGACATCAGATCAGTTGCTTGACTGATTTTCATTTAAGTGGAGCACCATATTGGGATATCTTGAGCTAGAAGGGTGGGGGTCCTGGAGACTGCCAAGGCAGGGGGTCTGTAAGGTGTTTATGGTAGGTTAGACCAGAAGCCTTTTTTCATGCAATCCTTCCAGTAGTATGACCTTAGATCTCAGCCCCTGATCGATGGAAGGCCAGAAGTCCCATCTTCATACAGCCTAACCTGATTGAAGCTTGTTCCGGATGATTGGGTATGACTTTCACAGGATAACCGGTAAACCTAATCAGAAGGGTAATTTGATTTTTTGGTCCTTAAGTGGTATTGAACTACAGACCTTGTAATTGTGACCTGGGAGTACTACTACTGTGCTATTGACCCACAGATCATTATAAAGCATTATTATTATTTTTTTTTTCAACCCGCAGTCAGATCAGCATGATATGTCTTTATTGTATATATGCTAGGTATTTACAAATTATTGTGACTTTCATATACTGACTCACTCATCGTCGAAAAACTATTTCTCTAAATGCAACCTAGGGAATGATATTTCACTCCTTTACTAATTTGGATAAATCCTCTAATTAATAAAATCATTGCCTACAGGTTATTACTGTAGATCATTCTAAGTTCTGTCTGCAGTTAAAGACCAAATCACTTTATTTCGTGACAAACCCAATCCTTAATAATCGCCATATATTTCTTTCCTTCTATTTCTTTGATATATTTTCAAGCATTATTTCTATTATCTTTAAATATATATATATATATATATATATATATTATAACATGTAACTGCAATATATTAAATGTATCAAATATTCTATAGTAAAACAAGATTGTGATAAATGACAGAAGTTGTGGATTGGTATAAAAAACAAAAAAGATCAAATTCTTTAAGGAAAGTTAATAAAAGAAAGTGCAATGGATAATTTAGAAATAGAACATTTCAGCTGTTCAATAGCTGAAGGATATCAACAAGCAACAAGTTTAATAAAATACCTTGAGTGCCTAAAAGGTATTAAAAAAAATAATCATTGTATAATAACAAAAAAAAGGGATAGAGTACATATAGTTTTATATCTCAACATTAGAAAATCCACCAGAAGAACTCAGATAATAATGATTCCAAGAAGCAAGACAACTATAGAAAAGCAATACTTAAGGTGATAACAGGGAATTGAGAACAAATTCAAGCAACCAAAATAGTAAATATAAAGATAGAAAGTTGGAAAGAAAAAATTATTAAAGACAATATAAAAGAAGGTATATATCAATCCCACTTGTTAGAAATACTTCAATGAAATCAGAAGTTAAACAAAGTAATGAACTTCTATTCTAACGAATTACTGGTTGATTATGAAAGAAAAGAAATAAAAATGGGAGCAGCATGAATTCAAATAGGAGAAACAAGAAAAAAAAACAAATTCTAGACAAGGGTAAAAAACTGGCTATTATCAACAAGAGCAAAAGTAATAGTAATAGTTACTATACTGCTAGTTATTTCTATTGAAAGCAGAGTTAAGGTCTATATGAATAGTCAAGTTTGTATCTTCAAATAAAAGAAACTGAAGGAGAAAGATTCTAGAAAAACATATACTGTAAAAGGTGATTGAAAGAGAAAAACTGGTCTCTATGGATATAAATGTTAGATTTTGTAGAAAAAAAATACTTGAATCTGGAGCTTATCAAGGTTAAGACCCACTTCAATGATAAATACAATGAAGAAGTAGATATTATAACTAAAAAAGCATCACAACTTCTTGTAATAGAATAGAAGGATCTCACATTATCCAAAATTATTAAAAAATTAAATAGCAAAATATAATACTGAATACTCCAATAAGACAATTTATTAAAAAAATAAATGACAAGACAACAACCTATCAATAGATACAATAGAATAAAACTTAAAAAAAATAGAACTAGCAAATACAATATTAATATAAATATACATGAAATCTTATGTGAGATAAAATGAAAGATGAGCATACATGAAACACTTCCTTTAAAGACTCTCACAAAAAAAACTTTCTCGTAAAATTGGCAAATAATGAGTTACTAACTCTGACAAAATTAGTAATAAGAAGACTGGATCTTTATAAACAAGTAGTATGTATAGAGCACAACAAAGATATAGAAATGATAAACAGCTTACTAAAATATCCAATATATGAAAAGCAATTGCAAGAAGTATAGATAAAAGGATTAGAAGAGGTATTAAAGAAATTTAAAAAACTTTTATAAGAAAAAAAAGAGGAAATGGAAGAAAAAGATATACAACTAATTACAAATGATAGAGAAGAGAAAAGAAAACTAGATAGATTAATCTCTAAACTTATAGAAGAAGTCTTCAAAAGTAATTATAGAATGCTAAGCTTTTGTATATGACTTATAAGAAGTGACTGGCTTATTGCAATAATTGATTTTAAATGTTGTGATAAAAAAATAGAACAAAAAACACTAGTTGAAATTATGTCATTCAGCTGCCAAATTATTGTTGAATTTGGCAAAATTTAATAATAAAAATATTGTCGAATTATTTACGATTGTTGCCACTCGGTATTAAAAATATTGGCAAAAAATCGGCAAAAAAATATTGGTATTCTGCGAAAAAAAAAATCTGGCACAAAATCCGGCAATATTACAGCAAAAAAAAATTTTGTGGTAAAAAATTCAGCTAAAAAATTGATACTGCGGCAAAAAATTCAGCAAAAAAATTGATACTGTGGCAAAAAAAATTGATACTGTGGCAAAAAATTTAATACTGTGACAAAAAATTTGATACTGCAGCAAAAAATTCAGCAAAAAAATTACTGCAGCAAAAAATTTGGCAAAAAAATTATTGCAGCAAAAAATTCAAATTTCATAAAATTTATTAAAAAATTACAAATTCAATTAACTAAATTATTCGTCATTTCCCTTTTTCTCTTCCTCCTCTTTCTCCTTTTCTACTTACTTTTTTTTTTCCTTTAAAGATCTCAGTTTAACTCTTTTAAAACTAGCACCAATTGGTTTTACCTTGCCAAATGTTTTCCGAGATTTTTCGCTTTTTTCTTCTAATCTAACTGCCCTCTAATTTTGCCCATTCGTGCACTTTCCCCAGTTTGTTCCTCACCCTCCGAATACATTAATGATTCCTCATATTCAGTAATTTTTTGTCTTTTGGATTTATCTGTGATTTTTTTCCTTTTTTTGTCTCTTTTTCTTGTTCATATTCTGAAGTTTCTTTTAAACTGTATGCCCAATTTGGCAAGTCTTCTGGTGGCGTCATGTCATAGAAATATGAATCGTCACGATATCATTTATGAGTCGACTGGAACGCTTGAATTGATTTCGAATGTTTATCCAAATATATCAACAAATCCTTTAACTATAAGTAATTATGATTAATATTAGAATTATTCGGCATATAATATTTTGACGAAAAATACCTCTTCAGAATGCCAACTGTAATCATATACATTTATTCTTCTTTTAGTGGGGTTTCCCGGATCAGTGTCACTTTCTTCAGGTGAATGTA
>CAJVPT010002328.1:0-17983 GCA_910592055.1 Acaulospora colombiana | reverse complement strand
TCTCTTGAATTCTTCTTTAATTCTTTCTTTCGTAATTATCTTTTTAAAAGCAATTTCACTTGGACATACTGGTCAAATATAAATTTAATCACAATATATACATTTCAGAACCCCTCTATACAGATAAATGCAACCAGTGGTTTAAAGATAAGACAAGTCAAGAAAAGATTAGACAACTATAATAGCAAATAATAGATTGACAAAGAGTCAGAGTCACAACAGATGTAAACTGCTATAAGAACTTCTATATCATTGCCTTTTACATTGAAAACCTCGAATCTGAAGAAGAAACAAAAATAATTCCTTTTAAAATTCTCTGCAAAGTAATATTCAATAAGGAAAAACTCAATATTATTGCAGTAGCACTAACCTCCCTTTTACTAAAAGCTAAAGTAATAATCAATATAGATAGTCAGATAATAATGATTACAATAAGAAATAGCAAAAACTAAAGCATGATAGCAAGACTAGTAGAATATACAAAGGATCTAATCAATACAAAAAAGTTAAAGAACCAAGTTAAAAAAATTAAAAGAAACAGAACAAAAATACATATACAAGTCAATAGTGAAGCAAGGAGGGCAAGACTCAAATAGCAGACTTTAGGTTGGAAATTACCTCTTTTAATAAAAATGTGTTAACACTTATTTATAAGGGCCAAGTGGTCAATTGCAACAGTAGGGAAGTAGTGCAAAACTATTATAGGAATAAGCAGATTCTAGAGTGGTGCAGCTTGAAGAGAAACCAAATAATAGTTTAGCATTATAATACAATCAACTAGAAAGCAACTATAGACCTCCTAGTTTCAAGAAAAATAACTGTTGTAAGAACAAATGTGAAGACTACCAACGAAGAGCATTCAAGCTGAAATTATAAGCTCAAGAGCTGTCAACCATGATCAAGCTCCATAAATAAAGAAGGAATCTATATAAGTCCAACTAATACATTAGGTACAATACAGTGAAGGAGGACAAATATATATATAAATATGTAAAAAAAATAATTTTGACTTTAGTAAGTATATGTTAAAGTTGATAACTTGCTACCTATAGAGCAGAAATAAATAAAGCAAGTTCTAAGTGCAAGAATGAACTAAAAAAGTCAAACAAGAAAAAACTACACTCTGGATCAAAATGTTAGTCAAGAGCTTAATTCCCAATGATATTACAAACTAGTTTACAACTAGTCTAGAATTTTCAAGAAGAAAAATAAATTGATTCTCATAGAATATATCAAAAAGATTCATAAAAATGTAAAAGTTTGTAAAAACAAAGATATGAAGCAGTAAACAAATGGAAAATCTCCCAAAGAATCTCGAAAACTGAAAAAAAATAAAAGGCAAGTGGCTTAGAATACCTTATAAGCCTGGGTAAAGAAATAAACAAATACAGTTGGACTGGACTAGAAGAAACAAAAAACTTTCAATTTCTTTTTTATATCAAAATATAAGGAAAGTAGTACTAACTTAGCCTAGGCAAGTTAGTTTTTCTGCAAGGAGAGTAATAGATTATTGAAATTCTGTGAAGACCTAAACTGAGAGATATCTTTTTCTAAAATTCTAATATATATGCTAGTATAGTTTGAAATTTGGTTAATAAAATAAATAGTATATATATAATATATGAGTAAATGTTAATAAAGACCAACTAGTGTCTGAGTCAGCATTTTTAAAAAAAAAAATTATTGATTGATATATATTTGACCATCTGGTCCCTATACTAAATTTGCATTACTATATAATAGTAAGTCTATCTAAGACAAATTATAATAGGTTATCATTAATTTGCATATATATAAAAATATATAGCTTATATAAGATAATTGATATTATGCTTAGAATTTCATTATTCAAATATTAAATTAATTCTTAATAAAGTGTTCACATTTAATACTAGTTGTATTTTTTTTTAAACCCTCTGTTAGGTTAGATATGTGTGCTTTATTAAACATTTGTAAACTGTATATATAATATGAATTGCTAAAGCTAAAAAATACTAACTAGCTCACTCATCTTTGTAATTATTACTCTAAATGCAACTTTGAGAGTAATTTGTTGCTTTATTAGGTGTTCAGGTAAAAACTCTTCCAACTCTTAATATCATTACTTGCAGGTTACTACTGCAAATCACTCTTTAAGTTCTGACATTACTCAAAATCCAACCATTTTATCCCAAATCTAACACCTCTTAATAAGATATTTTTTAGATTTTTATCTTCTAATCTTCCTTCTTCCAATATCAGAGTTTTCCTTTCCAGTTATATAGTTTTGATACCTGAAAGGTTAGAAAGTCTTTTTATTTTATTCTTCTTTTGAATTCCTTGCAATCTTTCTCATTCTATCATCTTTTTACATCTTGCATTCCAAACTTTTTTTCAGAACTAGTTACAAGTCATACTTTGCAACTTCTTGATCCATCTTCTTGCTTCTTTTCCAATTATTTTACCATGGCATTTAAGGTTTACTATCTTGAGAATAAGTTCACTTCTTATTAACCCTACAAAGAAACTTAGTGTATCTTGACTAGTTGCTAAAAACTGTTCTACTAGTCTGAAATCTACTTGTGTACTTCACCTATTTCTTCACTGTTATCCACTATTAATCTAGTATTCTTTTCTTCTACTTCCTTTTTTCTTTCCTATGAAAGTTTTTTGAAATTTGTCAAAACTCCTTCAACATCTATATTTCATATCTTCTTCATCTGTTCCTTATATGCTGAACATTCTAACAAATAATTAATTGTTTCTTCCTTCTGAAGATCACATACAATATATTTCACTTGTTTGATAGATCTGGCCTTCTTATTGTCAGCTTACTCAATATTGATAGCTTATAATTTGTTAGCTTAATTAGGAAACTTTTTCTTTGACAATATTTGAAAGATGTATTTAATGTATGGGTATTCATTCTCTTTCATATTAAATCTCATATATGGCCTTGTTATTCTTGAATTTAATGGCTCCATTTTCTTTTCATTCTGTTTTGTAATGTCCACTGATATGCTATAGTCTTATTATTCATTTTCTTGATGAATTGTCTTATAGGATCATCTAAAGTTTTGTTCTGTCACTTAATTTCTATAGGGATTTTATATGAGATGAGATTTTTCCATTCTATTGTTGAAAGTTTAAGAGCATCTTTGACTAGAGCATCTACTTCATCATTATAGGAGTTTTGAGAATATATTTTAACCTTTATAAGCTTCAGATCTAGATCTTTTTTCTTAATTAGCTCTACCATTCATATCCATAGTGGCCAGTTTTTATTTTTTAGCTATCTTTTATGTATTTTTTTTTAATTATCTTTCTTAACTATTTTCTACTTTAAAATATATCTATAGAGATTTCAATAGAACTACTTACTGAAACTACTAGGAGTATTGTGACTATTGCTATTAGTTCTGTACGTATAGATGAGGGCCAACTGTTTATTCTTGTTTGAAATCTATTTTTTTTTCTTGTATTGTTTATTTGAATCCATATTGCTTCTATCTTCATATTGTTACTGTCATGATTTATTAATGATTTATCTGAATAAAAGATTAACTTTTGTTTGGATCCTAGATTATGCTAGAGTATTTCTATTAAATAATATTTATATACTCTTTCTTTAACATTCTCTTTAATAATTATTTCTTCTCAACTTTCGATATTTATATAATCTATCTTGGTATTTTGGAAAGGTAACTACTGGAATGGCTCTTACAAACTTTGTACAAATACTTGATTACTATCTATTGTTTTTCTGATTGCTCTTTCCAAAGATATTGTGAGATATGGGATTGTTAGTATCTGAATTCTCCTAGTACTTTTTCTTGTATTAAAATATAGTATCATATATATCTCTTTCATATTTTCCTTTATAATATAAATAAAAAATTGTTTATAACTTTATAAATATTAAATAAAATTAAATAAAATTTTAAATATATGTTCTTGAATATTTATAAAACAAAATTACTTAGAAATTATAAATATATTACATTATAATTTTTTTAAAAAAAATTATATTTACAAAAAAATTTAAATTTAAAATTAATTATAGTAAATTATATTATAATTTAATATAAAAAATTATTTTTAAATATAAAATCAATAAATTATTTATAATTAATTTCTTTAATAACTATATATTTTTTATTCTTTTATTTTAAAAAATAATATATTACCTTTTTATAATATTTAATTAAATTTTGATAAAGTTATATATAAAAACTATTTTAAGTATATCTAAATTTACTTTTTTAGATTAAAATTTGAACTTAAAAAAAATAATGTTTTGTAAATATTTATTTAAAAAATTTTATATTTTTTATTCTTTTGTTCTTATAAATAATATTTTAAATTTTAATAATATTTTAAAAAATTTTAATTAAATTTATATATAACTAATTAAATACTATTAATATTTTTCTGATTTTCAATGTTATATACTATATATTTCTACAAATATTTGGATTATTATAGAGTGCAAAATATATAAAAGACTATACAACAATATTTCATAAAAATAAAATAAATTAATAGCATAATAGAATATCAAGAATTTTTAAAGAATAAGTGATATCAATAATGATTTAAACTCAAATCTAGAATCTATTAATCTATAATCTTTTATAAAGAAAGAAAAAATAGCAAAATTCAATAAAAAAAAATGAACAAATAAAAGATTCACTATATAATATTTATATACAGCTACTGGCAATAATAGAGAATTAATAAATTAATAAAAAGATAATAATATGATAAAAATAATTTTAATAACAAAATACTTAAAAATCAAGATAATATGTACAAAAATTATTATAACTAATCTTAAATAACTTAGAGAGACTCAATTATAGAATAAATAAATTGAAAGAAAAAATTTAATTATTTAATAGACTTAGAGATAGAAAAGGTGCAAATTATTTCTAAAAAGATATATTAGTTAAAACAATTTTTCAAAAAATAATAAGTCCTTATGTTTTCTATCAAACACAAATTAAAGAAAAATTGATTAGGAGAATAAAAAACAATTAATATAGAGCAACAATGAGAGGAATGAATAAATCTATTTATAGAAGAATAAAAAGAAAGCTTCAAAAACAAAAAAAAATAATAAAATAAGAATAGAATATAAAAAAACATATAATATAAGTAATAAGGAAGAGATAGAAAAAAAATAATTCATATAGAAATATATAATATAAGAGAAATAATAGATATAACAAATCAACAAAGTCTATTTGAATATATATAAAAATAGGAAATAGGAATATTAAAATTAAGTAAAATAAAGCTCATAATCACCAATAATAAATGAATATTTAAAGATTAGTTACTCTATAAATATTTTTCTAGTATAAATAAAGAAATAATATATAAAGCAAGAGTTAGTTTTTTGATAAGAAGAGATTTAGAAAAAAGAATAGTTTTAATAGAAAAATAGGAAAAATATATAATAGCAGTAAATTTCTGGATCAAAAAAAATAAGAGCTATATAGTTCAAATATATATAGTATATCTAATAATAAAAAAAAGATCAGAAATGTCAAAATAGAATCAAGAAGCTGATTCAAGAAAAGTTGAAAAAAGGTATTTATACAATTATTATAAGTGTTTTTAATATAGCTTATAATTCTATATAAGATAGAACATCAATATCCAAGATAACATTCAGGGCCTTATAAAAATCAGAAATTCTACTCTTCAAGTTTTTGGATAATATAAACTTTATTGACATATAGGTAATTTAGAAAGGAAAAAACAAATTACCAATTAAATAAAATACCATAAGCCAAAATAGAATTGACTACTTATAAATGTTCTATAGTATAATGCAATTTCCAATAGTTCATTTTGAAAACCAGGATCTATTTATTACAATAAGAAATAATCATATAATGTTAATAATAATACTATAAAACAACAATTTCTTTTTAAAAAATAATATTCTCAATTTACTCAATAGAATCATTAAAACAATATATATAAAAGAAATAATGAAAAAACTATCAAAAATATGTAGATCACAAACTCAAAACAAATATTATTCCTTTATTAGAAAAAGAGATATATAAGTCAATAACAAAACAATGGATAAATCAAATTTGAGAAACATTAAAAAATTAAATAATCTCAACAGCTTTTTTCAAATTAGCAATTAAAAAAAAAAGATCTAATTAAAAAAAAAAATATTAGTTCAAACTAGAGTTTATTAAGTATAAAAGAGCCATTCAACTAAACATATTGCTCAAAAAGACAAAAAACTCTAGAAAAAAAAAAGATATACAAGTATTTAATATGGTTATATAAAAACATGATAAAAAACATTATTCAAAACTTCAAATTTAAAACCTATTTTCACAATACAATACAAATAATATGTTATGATTAAATCTTCAAAAATAGATATAGGATACAATTAAAATACTCAAAACTATTTACCAGAGCAAAGAAAATATGTAAGCAAAAAAAGAAATCAAATAGACATTAAAATAAAGATATGATAATTTGAAAAACAATTAGTGAAAAATGATTAACTTAATATTAGATAAAAAAAAAAATCAAAATAATATTAAATAAGATCAAAATTACATATAATAACCAGGAATATATCACAACAAAAAAAAAAACTATTGAAAAAGAGCTTAGAAGATATTATAAAGAAACCTTCAGAAAATGATATGCGAATTATAATTATTTAACAGAAAAGTAAAAAAAAAAATATGAGCTCAAGACATGACCTATGGGTCGATAGTGCAGTGGTTAGCACTCCATAGGTCAGATCACAAGATCTGGTTTCAATTCCATCCCAATACAAAACTGATCAAAGAATTGAATCCATCTATTGGCGTAACTGTAAACTAACTGATGTTTCTAAGATATAGAATCCGATTTATATCTGGATTATAATCAGGTTGTGATCTAAATCGGATAGGATTATCATTGACACAACTGTGCTATCAGGAATGTAGCAAGAAGAGTAGATCCCCAAACTGGTAGCATGCCTCTCAGGACCAAAACAAGACTCGTTCAAGAACAGAAATAGCTTAATACAAAGAACTTGTATGCAAAAAAAGACTCTTCTAGACTAAGCCAGTCCTGGTTTTCATGCATGTGGCTGTGTCATATTTTACAGACTTGACTATTAGGAGGCCTTGGTAGGAGGAGAAATCTGCAGACCACTCCAAAGGATCAAAAACTGGGATCCAGGATACTAAATTCAATGGCCTGATAACTAGAATACTCTTAAGAAAAAATTGTTCTAGGAATAATTAAAAAGAAATCATGTGGGCTTCCAGTTTGTGATAAGGCTGATAGTGGTGATACATAGCATTAGTACAATATATATATAGCTATCCATATAGATATAATTTACTATAACATATAGGTATAACTACTCACTTGTAATAACACAACAGTTCGATTAATAAAAATTACAAGTTAAGCTCGTAGTGCAAAATTTGCAAACAGCACAAAGAAACAAACAATCACCTTTTCCAATTTGACACAACATAAACAAGACTCTAGGAAGAGTATATTCAAGCTCTGATAGAGGAAAGTGCAGCAAGAGCAGAATGTAAATAGACAAAACCAATTTAAAACAAATGGGAAAGAACATTAATAACACAGGAATACAATGAAGACATCCAAGCATGGCATCAAGTTGAATGGAAGGACATCATCAAGGGAGTCATAACACAGGACATGATCCAAGTAGCAGAATCTATAACAAAAGACTGAACTAGAGCACTAGATGCAATCAGAGAAGCAACATACAGATTCTGGCAAACTAAGCGAGAAGCATGGAAACTCAGATGTAACATCACAATCAATTGAGAAAAAAGTCAAAATTTAGAGAAAAAACTCAAGCACAAGAAGGGGCAGACCAAACATAATATAGCCAATCGATAGAATATACCACAGAGTCCAGACTCACCAACAACATAGACTATTAAATTCTTTGAGTCAGACCCAGAGCCTGAACAAAGTCAAATAGACCTTGGTAAACACATCAAGGACAGGTTTGGGAATCTATACATAGAACTAACAAACATTATAATAGAAAACATTTTAAACAACAGTTACTTTCCTTTCTTTTTCTTTTTAATCAATATTAGCGCTAGTGGAGTCTTAACATGCTAGTGCCCATCAAGGTGGACTGTAGCAAGTCACAGGGTTTCTAATAATAGAATACTGAGTCATAGTATTTTTTCCTTTTCATAAATATATAGACTCGCAATTAAATTTGTATACATAAGCCTATATTAATGAATAAATAAAAACTCAATAACAAGGCTTCGCCAGTTTTATAAAAAAAAAAGAATATGAGCTTAAAACAGATATTAATGAAAGTTGATATATATAAAGCTAATAGAACTAATATTACAAGAAAAATAAAACAAACCCATTCAATGCATTTTCAAGTAACAAAACTCTTAGGAAATCATAAATTTATTATGAAATGCTCAAAAAAGTTAAATATTTAAAGCAAAGAATACCTTTGAAAAATGCGTATCAAATTTTTGAATATAAAAATTATATCATGTAAATAGAAATAGAATCATATCTATCCAATTGCTAAATTGAAACCATGTGAATATAATCTTCAAAATACAAAATTAATTGTTTTTCTTAAGATTATTTGAAAATATTTCACAAAGATTCTTATCAATAAATTAAGCAGTATCTATAAATACATGAAATCTTAAAATGTCCAAACTATGATAAATTACTTAAAAAAAGTATTGTAAAATCAATTCAAGTACTAAACAATACTTGTGAAGAAACAAGAAAGAACAAAAAAGAATCATAGATACTTTTTCAAGATATTGCTAAAATATATGATACTATAAGCTTAAATATATTATAAAAAGCAATGTAAAGAATTGAAATTCTTGCAAGCTTTATTAAAATTATAATTAGTTTTTTTGAAAATAGGAAGTTTAGAATAATATATAAAAATGATTTGATAAAATCAATAATAGTTAAAAATAAAATAAATCAAGACAAAACTATCTCATTTCTTCTATAAAGAATATTCTATGACCCACTACTGTGAGAATTAAAAATGATAAAAATAGAGGTTACAAAATATCAATTAGATAAAGTCTAGATATTAAAGACAAGAAAGAGTATAAGTTAGAATCTAAACTATTTTATATAGTCAATGACTTCCAGATCAATAGTAATAAATCAGTGCTTATTACTATCAATAACCTTAATTAATATCCTGATAAGATTAAAGCTAAGATCAATAATAATAAGGTTAAAGAACTAGATAAAAAAGATTCCATTGGATTTCTGAATATCTAAATAGAAAATTACAAAAATTCTATAAAAACAAAAGAAAAAATATATAGCGAAATTGATATTATAACAAAGATATTAAAAAAAAAAGAAGATAACTAAACAGGTCTTATATATATTGAACAGAATTTTAATATTCACAATAGAATTCAAAATATAATATATATACTATCATAGAAAATATATGACAATCTAATAATCAACAGTGACAACTGTTAACAATGATCCTAGTAGATAGAGATTATTATCAATCTATTAAGGAAGTGAAATATTGTTTCCAAAATCTGACTTAGAGTACTTTTATATGAAGACAAGTTAATCACTTTGTGAAAGTCTGTAAATTCATTTTCAATTTTTCAATAAAGATATGTATTATGGCATAATTGCGAGTTAAAAAATATATATATATATGACAATCTAATAGCAAGATTTTGAAAGTTGTTTAATATCAAAAGTACATTATGTAGAACAATTTTTAATAGTATAATATATTATTCTAAAATCTATAATCTTAAAAGTATATAAATATTACAAAAAGAAAGCCAAGTTATAAGCCTTTATAATAGATTAAATAATAAGGGTTCAGTAGATTTTACAACAATTATTAGACTTAAACAGGCACAATTAAGATATGGAAAATTTTAAAACTTATTCAGTTGCAAAATATTGGATCTAATAAGTACTAAGGATAATAGGTATCCAAGATAGTCAATGATATAGAAATAATATTTTAAAGCTAGAAATAATATAAGATTTTTGAATAAAAGAAAGAAAGCAATCTAATTCAAAAACATCTGATAAAAGAAGAGTACAAAAAAGCCATTTCATCTTTATATAATAATAAATTAATATGTCTAGAACAAATTATAGAAATAGAAATTGTAAAACTAAAAGAATAAAGATTAATCTAACTTCTTCAAAATATAGAAAAAGGTTTAGTTTTAGAATAGTACAATAAACTTATAAACTCAGTATGCTAAAAACAATGGAAGAAATTATCAGAAGTTAGAATAATAATGAAGTCTTATGGGAACCAGACTATTCAATACTTGATGAAGGAAAAGATAAAAAACAGAAAGTCTGATATATTATCAATAAAAATATTAATAAACTAATATGAAAAAAAGTATTAAGAAATAAAATAGAGTTAATATATTTCAATTATGAAAAATAATTGAATAGTTATAAAATGATATTAATTCAATATATAGAATACTTAAAAGACAGATTTATAAATAGTTTATATCTTATAAATATAGAAATCAGTAGTATTCATAAAATAACATTTTTAAACAAAAGAAAAACAATAAGAAAAGCTAAGTATTTGGAGCTTACAATAAGAAGAGAAATATTTAAGTAACAAGATTTAACCTATTGAAATAATTATAGATCTAGAGATCAAATACTCTATATAATAGTTAAACAATGGGAGACTAGAATCCTTAAGAAACATGTTCAAAATAGATTCTATTAAGATAGCCTTAAAAAATTCTAAAAAAAAATATAGAAATATAATATATATTAAAGTTCACTTAGATAGATTATTAATAGATTATAAAAAAACATATCTAAAATAGAAATAATATAAATTCTGATATGTAGCAAAGGTCAAGAAAGCAGATTTCAGACAGAAGTACAAAATTAACTATCCTTCACAAAAGTAAACTTAATTTCTATAGTTACAATTTTATTAATAACACTAGTAGAAAGCTCAATTGAAATTTATATAAATATTCAAATATGTATTTCCAAATAGAATAGCATGAAAAATATAATACAAAAATGATTTACAAAGATAGCTAAAAAAAAAATTGATTTCTTTGAGCAAAAATATTAAGTATAATCAAAACAAAGAACTTGAAATTAAAGCTAATCAAAGTTAAAGTTTTCTTTAATATTATAGAAAATAAAATAGCAGATAAAATGGTTAAAGAAGTATTAGATATCTTAGCAATTATATAAAAAAATCTTAAGTTCAACAAGATTATCCCAGAAATCAAATAGTAGAATATAATATTAGATAGTTTTATAAGACAATTTATAAAAATAACAAACAATAAAATGATAATATATAATTAGATCTAATAAAATAAAACTAAGAATAAATAAAGTCCTTAAATAATAAATTATTAAAAATATTCATGAAATATAATATAGAAGAAACTAATGAAAGAGCATATATGGGACATATTTTTCAAAAGCTTATAAAGAAAAAACTTTCTGATCAAACTGATTAGCAATAAGTTATCCACTATATTCAAACTAAAAATAAGAAGATCCGATCTATACAAGAACAATATCTATATTGTATATAAGAATTAAAAGAAAACAATAAAATATCTAATAGAATATCTATCCTATAAAAATAAAGTTAAAGAAGTCTAGATAAAGGAAATAAAGGTAATATAGCAAGAATTCCAGAAAGCAAAAAAGAAACAAAAAAAGAAAGTCCAAAAAGATTACAACAATATACTAATAAATAATAGAGAAGAATAAAAAAAAATAGAAAATTTAATAATGAAAGTTCTAAATAGAAAGTTCAAAGAAAGTCAAAATATAATCAATTTCTTTAAACTAGTTGAAAGAGATCTATCATAAAAGTAAAAGAATTGAATTGTGAAGAAAAAAAAATTAGAACCATGATCAAAAAATGGATTCTTCACAGTTAAAAAAAAATTCTAAATTACTTTAGAAAAAAGTATGAAATAAAAATTGTAAATTCATAATAATATGAAAAAAGACTTAAGGAATTTTTCAAAAGAACAAAATAAAGAGACCTGTAAAGTCCTTCATAACAAAAAAAATAAGAAACCATAGAATAAGAATGTTCAAGTAAAGATTTTATCAATATCATAATGATAGGAATTAAAAATAGAATAAAATAGTTGAGGTTTTAAACTCAGTTAGAATTATTATTGATAATCTGCAGTGGTAAACTGCAAGTAATGATGTTAATAGTAGAAGGGTGTTAACCCAAACTATAAACAAAGCAATAAATTACTTTCAAAGTTATACTTAGAGTTTAGAGACAAACTAAGATAAATGAGTTAGTTAGCAATTTAACTTTAGTAATACTATAATTAATATAATCTATAATATGTTTAATAAAGTACACATAACTAATTTGACAAAAAATTAAAAAAAAATTAATTATATAAAAAACTTTTATTACTGATTCTCTGATTATATGTAAAAAAGAAATTTATAAGAAGTTTTTATATTTTTTTACTAATAAAGTCTTAATACTTTTCCTAAAACAACTTGAAGTATGACTTCAAGAGTTATCTTTACTCTTTTTCTTTTGTTTACAAATTTCTTCACTAAAAACTTGACTTTCAGTAATCAAAAAAAGTCAAGTAATACCTTTTATATCAATGGAAAAATAGTTTTTAAAGAAAGAATAACTGATTATAAAGTACCTAAAAGCTCTTTTAATCTTTGAAGCAAAAAATTTACAAGGTTTTATTATAGTTAAAAGGTTTGTTTTCTTTCTTTTAAACTATTCTAGTCTTTTTAAAGCTTCTATTTTTATAGTTTTCCCAGGAATTTTGTCTATTTCAATTTGATTCTAAATTTTTGATAATACAAATTTCACCAAAGATAATTGGTTGATACAAAACATGTTAGTTTCTGAAATAAAAACAAATTTCTATTAATTATACTTATATATTTTAATATCATTATTAGTGATTGGAAAAATGTTTTGAAAACATTTATCCTCAAAAGTTCAATTCCTTAATAAAGACTTCTATAATATTAAAAGACTAAGAAGTAATAGATAATGTGAATTGCAAACTCTCATCTCTTACTTAATTTTTTTTGGGTGATAATAAAAATTTAATAAAAAAAAGCTGAGATCTAAATTCTTTCTTTGAAATATTCCAATCTAATACTTACTTAAATAAAGAATCAGTTGAATTGTCTTATTCAATATTGCAGGTATTAAAAAAGAAGATTTTTTTCAAAGTTTAAATAAAATAAGAAGACTATTCCTTTTGAGAAAAAGTTGTTATTATTTTTGAAATTTTGGATAGGCCTTGAATTGTTCTCTTTTCTAATCAATTTTTTTCTTTTCTCTTTTTTAATTTAGCAATTTATTGGTTTTTGAATCAATAAATAATAATAAATTGTTAATAATAATCTTGGTAGAAAGAAATTATTATCAATTTATTAAAGAAATATAATACTATTCCTAAAATCTGACTTAGAATATTTATATATAAATATAAGTTAGTTACTTTGTAAAAGTTTGTAAACTATTATGGATTTCATTTTAATTTCTCAATAAAAACAAGTTATCATGTCATAATTGCGAATTAAAAAAAAATTAGTAAATATAAAAAATAATATATTGTATCTATTATATAAACTTACTTGCTTTAAATTTTTTCTAATATATTTAAAGTTTCTTATATACTTAAATTAATAATATGGATAGAATATCATAAATAGTTTTCTATTGTACTAAAAGATATTGCTTGGGTTTTATCTTATTCTTTTATCAATTTGATAAACATAATATTATTTATAGTATTATCAGTTAAAATTTTTAATATCTTTAAAATTAAATAAATTATTTTTTTAACTCTCTGTTAGGTTAGTTATATATATTTTATTAAACAATTGTAGGCTATATATAGATATATGATACCAAAACTAAATTTTTAATTAATTCACTTATCAAATTTTTATTCAAAACTCCAAGTACAACTTAAGGAGTAATTTTTCACTCTACTAGTAGTTCAGGTAGAAATCCTTTCAACTTTTAACATTACTACCTGCAGGTCACTACTGTAAATCATTTTATAAAGTTTTGATAAAAATCAAAACTTAACTATTTCATCCCATATTTAATCTTATTTTTATAATTTTTACAAGATTTTTGTTTTCATTATCTCTTTCTTCTTCTCTTTGTTTTATAGTTTTATAATTGAAATTATCTTATAGAATTATTGTCTTCATACTTTTTGAATCTTCTTGTATTTTGCTTTTTTATTGATTCTTTGCTCTTGTTTTTATTCTATAATCTTTTCACATCTTACATTTCAAACTTGTTTATAGATCTGATTGCAAATTTTCTTTTGTATTTTTAGGATTCATTTTTTTGTATTGTTCTTGACTTTTTACTATAGCAATTTAGGTTGATAGCTTTTTTAATTCTATTACTTTTTACTAACCCTACATAAAAACTAAGTGTGTTTGAACCAGTTTTCAAAGCTATTCTATAAGTCTAGAGGCTTATCTATCTATTTCATCTTTTTCTCTTCTACTGTCAATTGGTAGTTATATTTTCTTTTTATTTTCTTTTTTTTTCCTATTTTGATACAACTTGTCAAATTCTTTAAGAACTATTTCAGATTCTTTTTGCCATGCTGTTAGAATCTTATTTTGTAACCAGGACATTTTTTAAAGTTAAATAAATTACTTTAATCATATATTATATTTATTTTAAATATATAAAATTAATTGTTTTTTTTTTAACTGTTCTAATTCTCTTAAAGCTTCTATTTTCATAGTTTTCTAAGAAATTTTATCTATCTTAATTTGATTTTAAATTTTTGGTAATATAAATTCTCACCAAAAATGATTAACTAATATAAACATGTTAGTATTTAAAATATAAACAAGCTTTATTGATCATGCTCATATGTTCTGATAATATCATTAATAATTAAAAAAATGTTTTAAAAATGTTCACCCCTCAAAAGCTTAAGTTTTTTAGAGAAAACATTCATAATATCAAAAAATCAAGTAATAAGTTATATGAATTATAATCTCTTATCTCTTATTTAAATTTCTCAAGTAATAATAAAGTTTTAATAGAAAAAAACTAAGGTTCAAATACTTTTCTTGAGATATTTTAATTTGATGCTTGCTTAAATAAAGAACCAGTTAAATTGATTCATCTGATACTATAGATAGTAATAAAGAAGATTCTTTTTGAGATTTAAGTAAAGCAAAAAGACTATTCTAATCAGACAAATTTCTTTTAAGAGAAGATTATTTTTATTTTTAAACCTTTATAATGATTATGAATTGTTCTCTTCTCCTTTTTCATTTTTCTTCTTTCATTTTTTAACTTAACAATTCATTGATTTTTCGATTAATTAATAGTAACAAATCATTTATAATAATTTTGATAGATAGAGGTCAAAACTAATCTATTAGAAGAGTATAATATTATCTTCAAAATTTGACTTAAAGTACTTATATACAGTATAAAAATAAATTAGTCATATTATGAAAGTTTGTAAACTATTGAAGATTTTGTTTTAATTTTTTATTAAAAACAAGTATTGTAATATAATTGAGAAATTTTAAAAAAATAAAAAATTATATAAAAATTTTTTAAATAAATAAAAAATAATTTTAAGAAGAAAAATTTAGAATAAATAATATAAAAATAAAAAATATTAATGTTATCAAAAAAAAATAAAACACTTTTAGACTATAGAATATAAAGAAAAAAAAGATCTTTAAAAAGATAAACAAAACAAAATATTAAATAAGTAAAGAGCAATTTTCAATACAACTTTTAGATTTTTAATTTTATATATAAAATTTAAGAAATACTATAGTAATAAGTTATAAACAATAATTATTATAGCTTAAAAATAATTCTAATTAAAAAAGAAATAAAATATCTTTATTTATTTTATGTTATATTTAGAAAAGAGTTAACTTTAATAATAGAAGAGTTAATATGTAAAAATCAAATATATAGTATATGTATAAATATTATAAAAATTTATATAATAAAAACAAGTCATATTAAATATAATTATTTAAATAAAGCTCTTTCTATTAATTTTCTAATTATATACAAAAAAATGTTTATAAAAGTTTTTTATTTCTTAGTTAATAAAATCTTCACACTTTTTTTAAACCAATTTGAAGCTTATTTTCAAAAGTCTTGACTATTCTCTCTTATTTATTTATAAACTTTTTTGAATAAAAACTTGGATCTCTAATGATCTAGATAGACTTAAAAATATATTTTCTCTAATAAAAGTAAGAAAATTTTAGGAAAATAAAAAAATAACTTGTAAAGTGTTACCTTTTAGAGTTAGATAATATAATAAAAATTTTGTAGATAAAAATAAACTTATTATTCATCTTTTTTTAATATTTCTGATTCTTATAAAGTGCTTATTGTTTTTTATTTTTTTTTGAGAGAATTTTGTCTATTTTAGCTTAACCCTAAATTTTTAATAGTACAATGTTATCTGGCATCTAATTAGTTAACATAAAATGCATTAGTAATAAGATATAAACAAGCTTTTATTAATTATATTTATATGTTTTGATAATATTATTGATAAAAGAAAAAAAAATTATTGATACGAATTTCTTTATTTTTTCAAATAAAATATAATTGAAGTAAAAAACTATGAAACTATTAGAATAGATATCAAACTTCTTAGATAATAAAAAAATGATTATTTATTAAAGTTAAGATCTTCAATTTTTTATTATTTTAATTAAGTAAAATATATAAAAAAGATTATTTTTTTATCCTAATCAAACCATAAGACTAAAAAACAAAAGACTGTAAATTATTATTTTTCTCTAGAATTGAAAATATATTTTCTAAATATTATGTAATAATATTATAATTGATAAGAAATCTTGTACTTATTATAACTCTCCTATTATTGCAAGGCAAAAAAATTATTAAAATCTAATTTTTTGAATAATGAAAAATGTTTACCAATAAAACTTCTTTAGTTAAATATAACTATTAGAAAATATTAAAAGTTATATAATATAATTAAAAGGTTATATAAAAACTTGAGATCTATTATAAGTCATTAATTTTTTTAGATAAATACAAAATCAATATCAAAAAAAATATAATAAGTAGGATATTAGATTTAAATAGATAATAAATATTTTAGATAGTCATAAAAAAATAATTAAGATTATAGATAAATAAGTATTTCAAATGTTCAGAAAGAAAAATAATATTCACAAAAGTTGATTTCTAATAAAAATAAATTTCTAGTAAAAATTTTTTAAAGAATATAAAATAATTTTATTTTTTATTTTATTTTTTTATCTTTATGTAATACAATTATATATTTTAGATATACCTTTTTTCTTTTATTTTTTATTTTTCCTTTTATAGTTTCTCAAAATCAGGTTTTTAGAAGTTAATAAGTAATAACAACTTGTTGACAATAATATATAAGTTAAAAAGATATTTATTTAAAACTTATTATGGAACAAAATATTGTTCCCAAAATTATACTTAGAGATTGAAACTTATTTAAAAATTGAAAGCCATTGACAAATGAATTAGCATGAGATTTAATTTAACCATGATGCAATTGTTCTACATATCTCTATATATCTTCTTAAATATTAATAAACATACTATGCTAACCTGACTATGAATTTAAAAAAAACAAGTTAACATTAATTTAACTATGAGTTTATCACAAAACAAAGTATATATTGTATATACTATCATCAGGAAATTTTTTTGACAAAGATTTTTGAAGATTTTCAGGCATAAAACTCCAGAGGCACTCTGTTATCATTAGAAGTCTCCAGAGAGGAGATTTATATATATAACTCTGGAAAATTTCAAATGTTTTAAATTGTAATAAATCAATTTCACATTATTATTAAAATATTTATTTTTAAAAATTTATTTATTAAAAATTACTTTTTTTATATATTTTTATTA
>CAJVPT010002327.1:0-17983 GCA_910592055.1 Acaulospora colombiana | reverse complement strand
CAACTGTAAAGCAAGAGTCAGAGGTAGCCCAGCTGAGCAAAATATTAGAGAAGCTTAGCAAATGACTAGACAAACTAAAGAAAGATTCACTCAAAAGAAGGGCCAACCATTTCTAAAAGGGTGCACCAGTCCAATCACAGAAAGAGAAGAAATGTCAGCCCGCTATTCCCAAGTCAAAATTACAAAACAAGGGCAAAGCACGACAAATAGAGAAGAACAATAATAGGTGGCAGCAAAGTAATCAATCTTGATACTTTTTTGCAAATAGAGAAAGATAAATTCCTAGGAAAAAATAGAGAGGACCAACAAATGGAAAAAACAAAAGAAAAAGATATACAGAAAAGGGTGATTAGAATAAAAACACATAATATTAGAGGTATTACTGATAGTATAATAGAAGAAATACAGGAACAAAGCATTGGAATAATGGGGCTATATTAAACAAAACTAACCAATTCAAAGGCAAAATAGGCCTTCCAGAAGCAAAAAACCTTTAAGCATTTTCATAGTACCAATAAAGACACTCTATATGGTGCAGAAGTTAGTCTTTTGATAAGAAAAGATCTGGAAAGAAAAGTAGCTTCAGTAGAAGAGATAGAAGAATATATGATAGCAGTTAATATGCTCATGAAACAGAACAAGATATGTATCATCCAGATCTATATCCCCTCAGATAAACAACGAAGCATAAAGGTACAGAAGAGGGTACAAAGCTTTATTAAAGAAAAGAATAGACAAGGCTTTCATATAATAGTAATGGGTGACTTTAATGTAGCATACAACCCTGCAGAAGACAGGATATCAATATCTAGAACTAAATTTAAACCATCTTAGTACCTGGAAATACCGCTATTCAACTTTTTAAATGAATGGTTCTTTCTAGACATACAAGCTATATAGGAAGAAAAAAATAAAACTCCAACAAGATGGGATGTTACTAGCAGTAGTCGGATTGATTATATATGGATATCTTAAAGCCTTATAAAATATCCAATACTCAGATTCGATAACCAAAGTATGGAAGAAACAACAGGAAGTGATTATACTATACTAGTGCTAACAATATATGACACCAATCTCTTCACAAGAGATATTAAAAGCAAGCCTTCCACAAAGAGTGAACGAAGAATTGATATAAAGGAGTCAATACCTGAACAGTGGAAGGCATTCAGTAAAAGCTTGAATCACAAACTCAGAACAACAATGGATCCATTGTTTAAAAAAGAACTAGAGAATGGTAAAAGAGAAGCTCATGCAAACAAGATCTGAAAGACTTTTGAAGAACAAATATACAGGGTGGCATATAACAAGCTTACGCCCAAAAAGCTACCTGCTTTCCAAGAAAGACATTATAGACATGGACCAGAATTCATTAAGTACTGGAGGGCTCTTCAACTATTCGCACTCTTTAAGAAGGCAGAAAGTATACATGATTCAATCAAATTGCAAGCCCTTAGCAAGGCAATTAAGAAATACAATACTACCTTCAGTTCTAATAATCAGATCGAAAACTATTGTATCGAATATAGCATTTCCCAAATTCTATGGAAACTATTAAAAAAGGATATATAGGATGCAATAGAAGACTTAAAACTCACTTGTCAGAATACAGAGGCAAAAAAGACAAGGGATGCTATCAAAAGAGCCTTGGAACAAAAATGTGATGACTTACGTAGCAATCAAGGATGAATGGTAAACTCCTTGACTGATAGAGAGCAAGTCAAAATAATATTGGATAGAATTAAGGTTAAAGATGGAAAAAAGAAATATATAACTACTAAGAAGGGAGAAATCGAAAGAGAAATAAGGAGATATTATCATGAGGCATTCAAAAAACAAACCACTAATTTTGACAGCCTTACAGAAGATTGAAAAAAAGAATATAATTCTAAAAGCTATATTAATGAAAGATGGTATAAAGACCCACTGGAGCCAATCTCTTAAGAAGAACTCATGAAATGCTTCAAGGACTTCCCAATAATAAAGCCCCAGGAAAATTACAAATCAGTTATGAAATGCTAAAAAGACTGGGTCAAGAAGAAAAAGAATATCTTAAAAAGATGCTTAACTGCTTTCTAAGGTGAGAAGTTACTTCAATAGGATAGAAGCAAAGTCATATATATTCTATAGCAAAATCAAAACTATGGGAATGTGAACTTCTCAATACTAGACCAATAGTATTGCTAAAAGTCACATGAAAATGCTTCACCAAAATCCTTACAAATAGATTAGAAAATATCTGCAAGACTAACAATATATTGAGAGGACCTAATTATGCAGGATTATCAGGAGAAAGTACAGCAGAACCAATTCAAATTCTCAACAACATCTATAAGGAAGCAAGAAAAAATAAAAAGAAGTTATAGATACTTTTTCAAGACACAGCAAAAGCATATGATACTATTAGTCTAAATATATTAGTCAAGGCAATGAATAGAATTAAGATAACAGAAGGCTTTATCCAAATCATAATGAGTCTATTTCAAATCGAGAATTTAGGATTATATTTGAGAAAGATCTAACTGAAGTAATTATAGCAGGAGATGGAATTGATTAAGGAAAAACTATCTTACCATTAATGTGAAAGATATTCTATGACCCTTTATTATGCAAGATTCAGAATGATGAAACAAAAGGCTACAAAATGTCAGTAGCATAGGATCCAAAGTTAAAGGGAAATATGGAAAGAAAGCTGAGTCAAGGCATGTAGCTATCGCATTTATAGATGATACAACATGGATAGCAAGATATGGAAAAGATTCTGAAAGAAGCACAAATCTTTTATAGGGCAAATGACTCGTAGATTAATAGTAGCAAATTAGTATTAATTACTATTAACAACCCCAATCCATATCCAAAAGAGGTCCAAGCAGGGATTGATAGAGAAGTAGTTAGAAAATTGGATAGAGCTAAACAGACAAGATTTCTAGGAATCTGGATAGGTAATCAGAAATCTGCTATCGAGCTCAAAGAACAGATGCTTAAAGAAATCAACATGATTATCAAGTTCCTAAAGAACAAAAAGTTAACTGAAAAACAAGTACTTTATATTCTGAACAGAGTCTTAATACCTAGAATTGAATTCAGAATACAGCATAGTGTACTATCTTGGTAAATATGTAATGTCCTGACAATAGCATATAGAAAACTGTTCAAAAATAAGGCCACACTATGTCGATCCATATCTAATAGTGTAATACATCCAACACACTCTTTCCACTGATCCTCTGACCACACACAAAAAAGATGTTTGCAAGAAGTTTTTAATATTTCTATGCTAATAAAGTCTTACTACTTTCTTTAAATCAATCCAAAAGTTCACTTAGAACTCCCTCACCATCCCTTCCCACTTGTCTACAACCTCCTTTGAATAAACTGAACTCTTGTGGCTTGCAAAGTTTAGCTCCCACCTTTACTACCTATGGCAAGAAAGTTCTTAAAGAAAAAAGAATCAACAGGGAAGTACCTTCCACCTCTTAGTTATGGTAGAGATAACAGAGATTAAAACCAGTCAAAGGACTCAATTTTCACTCTTTGACTGGTGTTGTGACCTCTCAGAGCTATCTTTTTCATGGCTTTTTAGGAAATTTTCCCTACTTCAGCTTGACCCTGAAATTTTGGGTAGCACGAATCTCACCAACTCTGATTGGTCAACGTGAAACACGTTGGACAAGATTGTAAACAAGCTCCTATTGGCCACCTCACGTGTCTGAATGCATTTCCTCAGCCCCCATAAGAACCTGGGGTCCATCATAAGTTGTTTTGTCTGATGTGGGTGGATACAAAACATGGTACTGATACATAATTGGATACAAGAAAGAGTCCGTCCGACCATGGTAAAGGTCACAAGATGCTCGATTGATTTTTTCTCAAGTCAGAGCCACCTACATCCTGATTGTATATCAGGTAGGTTCCAACCTTTACTACCCAAAAAGTCTAAATTAGAGAAAGCACGGTGCCATTAAGGATACTCAGTGGTAAAGCTTATGTGCAAAGTAATCTAGGAAGTTTTCATCCTATCTTCAAAAAATCCCAAGCTGGAAGACTGGAAGGCTAAAGCCACTTCACCAATCAAAACTCGAGCCCGAAAATGTCAGCAGTGATGTGTGAGCCGATCGGATAATCTGGGAGATCCTCATTGATCACTAATACCAATGGCCACCAGTAGGGTATGTCTATCACAAGGCTAGGTGCTATCCTTTCTATAAGGAATTTAATCTAAAATAAGAGGCACAGATGGGTAAGTATTTCCATATTTAGATAAAAATGGGTTTAATTGATGATATACTGGAAGACTTCAAGTCACTTATGCGGACACCAATATACCACCTGGGCCTTCCTGATTACTTCCTCCCTACAAGCCTTAAAACTGTAAAGTCTCCTCTTTGGCCTCCATCTCATTTCTGTAAAAGACTTAGTAGAAGTCTTCCCCCAGACCTTTTCACGAGGGGAATTTGAACAAGACAGGCATGTGCCAAGAAACAAGATTGATATATTTCACGTGACTGTTTAATCTTTCTTTTATGACACCAGCACGCTCTAGGGATGCTGGTTTTTCTTTGGAAAAAGAAAGAGCAATAAGCCTCAAAGTAGCTTTAGAATAACTTTAGCTTATTATTATCTTTATCTTCTTGAATATATATCCATGTATTCGCACTTTGCGCAATGTAAACTTGTAATTTGGGATCCAATAAAGTTAAGCATGAGCCTGTCAAAAAAAAAAAAAAAAAATAAGAAGGAGATTATAGAAGATTTTCCAGAGTAATAAAAAAATAATATCTTTCTGATTAATATGATCTTCTACTTTATAATAGTTTGTGAAATCAAATTGGGTGAAAGCTATATTATATTATTGTTAAAGCTAATTGACAATAATATTTGTTATCTATTTGATACTTTAATTCTGGTTAATAATTTTTGAAGCATTTTTATAGAAATTGAGTCATATACTTTGCTCATATCTTGACTTAGAATTTATATTTGCTAGGAATTTTGTTTAGTATATTCAATAATATTTTAGATGATATAGATCTATTCTTGTATACTGCATCTAAAAAAATAATCCAGTTTAATTGAGATAAAGTAGAAAATTGTTGTAGAACTGTAAAGAGTTTGTTATAAATATATTTTGTAAAGATTTTTCTACAAGTTTTCAGTAATGTAATAAATTTAGTGATTTTAATATTTTTAATATTATTGTTCCAT
Organism: Acaulospora colombiana; assembly: GCA_910592055.1. Lineage (NCBI taxonomy): Eukaryota > Fungi > Glomeromycota > Glomeromycetes > Diversisporales > Acaulosporaceae > Acaulospora > Acaulospora colombiana. The sequence continues at coordinate 12,778 of CAJVPT010002327.1, read as the reverse complement.
AGTTATGATTTGGAAATTGGATAAATTGATTTTTGTTTATATTTAGATAAAATTATACCAGTATTCAAAATTTTGTTAAAGAAGTTTGTAATATATTAAATTACTTTAAATTCTATGTTTTTATATGTTATATAAGAAATTTGTAATGGATTAAATGCCAATATATTGTTTTTAGATTTAATAACTGACAGAATTTCTATGCTTGTGAATGATATAATCATGTTAAAATATTAATAATCTTCAATATTTAATCTAGACATACAGTATATGTTTCTATTTAATAAGGTCAGTCTTGAATATCTTATATATTTCTTTTGTTTATTTATTTAGTAAAGTATTTTTTTATGATTTGTTTAATTTGTGATAGATCAGTAATGATGGTTTTGTTGTAATCAGTTTGTCTAGTATAGTGTATTAATTTGATCTTTCTATTATTAATAAATTATGGCTTTTTTGTTAATGGTTATAAAATTTATTCTTTTGTTAATTGCATTTTATATTTTTTTCTAGTTCTATAGTTATTTATTATATACAATAAGACTTTATATTGTTATATTGTTTGTATTAGATTTGTATATCATGTTATGAATATTGAGGTATTGTTTTATATATTCCATTTTGGTGATAAGAAAATGTTATAATATTTTTTTAATAATTGTTTTGCCTATTTATATAAGAAGATTTAATTTAATTATATTGAATTTGTTAAAGTTTTTTTTTATTAATTTGAAGTAGTTGTTAAAGGATTGTAATTTTTGTAAAAAAGTATATAAATATAGATTGATCGAAAGGATTATGCATTTTGGTTTTAACTTTCTTGATAAATTTATATACTGCTTTGAGAATAATATTTTTAATATAGTTTTATTATACATCAATATTCAATTTGTTTGTTTTTGGGCTGTGATTTTATATTCTATTTTTGCTTGAAATTTTTTTCAGTTTTTGCTTGATATATAGTCTAATTAAATTTGTTATTTTATTATTATGTATTTGTACTGTCGGTATTGTGAAATGCTATACTTATGATAAGTATATAGAGGCAATGTAGTTATTTGAAATAATTAATTTGATATCATTGTTAATAAAGATAACAAATATATTCTAGTTTTTATATACCAGAATTCAGATTTGATCGATTCTACTAGTATTATTTCTTGAGTTGCTTCATAAAAATTCTTGTTAATATATTGTAGATTGATATACCTATATAAGTCTATAAATTCATATTCTTATAAAAATGAAATCTATATATACTCTTTTCACTGATCTCTTGACCACATACAAAAAAGATGTTTGCAAGAAATTATTTTATTTCTTGACTAATAAAGTCTTATTACTCTCCTTAAATCAACTTGAAATAATACTCTAAGAGTCATCTTTATCCTCTTCTTCCTCTTGTAAACATTCTCTTCAAACAAAAACCTATCTTTTAGTAATCAAAGTCATGAATACATCTTTCCTACTAATGGCAAGAAAGTTCTGAAAGAAAAAAGAACTGAAGTGCTGCTATCTATTCATGTATTAGAGAAACAATACAGAGCTTTGATGATGATGAAAGATTTATCTTAAAGGCAACCATCCACTTTCTTGTCATGTTTTTGCTCTAAGAATGCTCTTTCTTAGTTTTTCTGAGAAATTTTGCCTATCTCAGCTTGATCCTGAATTTGAGTAGCACAAAGTTTCTCAAGCAGTGATTGGCCAGCAGAAAACATGTTAGTAAAAGAATGTAAACAAGCTCTCACTAGTCACACTCACGTGTCTTGTCATGCTCTACGTGTAGTCTCTGAGGTAGGCCTTCTCCAATTTGTATTTGAACAAGGGCTACCTGCAATTATCCATTGAAAACACTACCTCTGAACACGTCATTGGATATTAAGAAAGAGAATAATCTTTAAGAAAATTATCTATCACCACTTAGGAAAATAAGAAGAACAAGAGGCTCAAGAAGATATAAAATGAAGACAAAATCTTGAAAGTATATTACTTATTTATACAAGCCTAAAACACTAGGTACTGGGTGATTCCTCGAGATTATTAGTACCAATCAAAAATAAAATCCCTAGTAGGAGTTGCCAATGTAGACGGCATAGTAGATCAACTTCTTCATGATAGTAGTACTTCAAGAGCAATATTTATCAAGGCCAGTGAAGGCGTATGCCAGAAAGACTAAGATTCCTTTTTTAGAGAGGTTATCGCAATAGGTAAGTAAGGACAGATTCACTGGATAACAAAGGCCCCATATCTTGTACCTCCATTCCTATAGCCCTCCCTCTTCAACTCTCTTCAACCCCAGTTCTAGATTCTCTCAAAAATTCCTTTGACTTGTCTGGTTACTTGAAAAAACATCAAAAAGAAGACCCAACGTAAGTAGAATAAGGCAAGATATAGAATCGAAACTGGAAGACATAAAAATCATAATATAGAAGTACTGAAAGTAACTGAGAAACAGATATTGCACTCTTAACTGATGAAATTCTTGAAGAGTATCTAGCCAATGGTAAAGAAATAGTAGTAATAGCATGGTTTCAAGTATCAATTTTATAATGGATTACTATTTCCCCTCATTTACCAAGTCTTTTCAAGATGTGAGCAGAACCCTCTCCCCTATTGATCCTTGTATAGTTATTGTCTTCAATTATTTCTCTTAGCAGTAGATATCTATTCAAGAAGATTAATATATGAACACATATTCACCTTTTTAGAGTTAAGATAGACAAACTAGATTCAATATACATACCAAACTTCTTTAAAATTTTTATCACCCTAATAACCCCTTCATTAGATCTTTGTTTGGAGATGGCTTAGCCATGAGGTGATTTTTTAACCTATTATTAGTTTAATAGCTTATCATTGGTTTTTTCTAGTTAGATAACCTAAATAGTAAAACTTTGCTAATAAACTTGACCAAGTTCAGTATAAAACAAAAAAATAAATAAAAATAAAATCTATCTATTTATTCTGTTTAATATGTATTTTGAGTCCTTGTCTAGAAAATAGTCATTAATTTTATTAAGATCTTTAGCAAAAATTATGAACTAGTTTTTGTTTAAAGTTTTTGTGATCAGGTTTTTGCACCATTGTTATATCAGTTTTCTGTATTTATTATTAAAGTGTGAAATATATTTTTCAATAATTTTTACATATATTTTTCTGAAAAATTCTAAGTCTAGGGTGATAATTCTACTTAAAAATTTTTTTTTTGTTAAATATTCTATTAGTGAGCACTATTATTAGACTAATTGCAATTTCTTGGCCATATATTGAAGAGTTATATAACCACCAAGTTAAAGAATGTAATTGTCAATATTTTATTATATTTGTATTTTTGTTTATTTTAGTAGTGATTATAATGTTTAAAGATTGTTATGACATTATTGAAATTACAATTGTCTTTAGTATAAATGAAAGTTTTTGAGTAATGTATATTGTGTGTATTGAAAAGAGAATTGATATTATTAATTATTATATCAGAAAATAAAATAAAATAAGATTGTTGAGAGTTTATCCTGGATGTATTATAGGAGCTATTTATTATAATTAATTGTAAATTTATAATTATTGTTGAAAACAATTGTAATTTCTGCTTTTGTATATATTATTTAAGTAGTAATAAATTGTTTCATTAATAAAACTACTTGTTACATGAAGTTATTAAACATGTTTATCTGATTTGTAATATAAGCTTATTCAGTTCTAATATGAATTGTAGAACTAGTAACTCTTTTTTTTCTAGTAGTACTGAAGATGATTTTACTATTGTCTTCTTTATTGGCTTTATTTATATTAATTTGAGAATAGTCTTCTTAATCTTCTGAGGTGTAGAGATCTTGAATATTATTCTTTATATCTTTAATTCTTTGATTTAGTTTTATTATATCTTGTTTAATTATATTTATTTCTAAATATATGTGCTTTAAATATTATTAATATCTTTATAAGTTGGATTTTTGATAATGAATAGCTGTTGTTATGAATTGTTGATATTTATATTATAATTGATCTTTCTTCTTCTTTTGATTGCATCTGTAAATGAGATAAGACTTATGGAAACTGAATGGTTTGTAAATTCTATTGATTCAATTGTTAATTCTTATTAGTTTGAATTTTGTATATAGATATCCAAATTTTTTAATATTGATTTTGTTTTTATTGTCTATATTCTTTATATTTTACTTGAATTGAATAGTATTTGCTAATATATTCTATGCTGAAACATATTTCATATGTTTTGGTTGCTAGAGAGACTCATATTAATTTAATGTTGCTGATAATCGGATTGATGTTTTTTGTTTTATTGATTTTATTTTTTTTTATTTAAGAATTGACTCATCACATGTCTTCTTTAGTACTTTATTAAAAAAAGATCATATTTAGAAACAATTAGGATTAATATTTTCCTATACTGTCTAAGAATTTACAGATCACTAGAGAGTGAGCTAATTAGAGATTTAGCTTTAGTAACTTATTTTACATGTATAGTATACTAATGTTTAATAAAGCACACATAATTAACTTGACAAAGGGTAAAAAAAAAAATCTTTAAAAGATAATACAATAATGATACTATATGAGAATTTTATTATTTAAAACTCAATTATAATAGAAATAAAGAAAAAAAAATCTGATACATTCTTAATAAAGTTTAGAAGAATCAATTTAAAAAAAAGTTTTAAAATTTGAAAAAAAAAATAATATATTTTAACTATAAAAAACAAGCAGATAATTATAAAACAATATTGTTTCAATATATGAGATATACAAAAAATATATTTAGAAATAATTTATACAATATAGATATAAAAAAAATTAATTTTTATAAAATAATATTCTTAAACAAGTAAAAAACAATAGGAAAAGTCAATAATCTAAAAGTTTTAGTAAAAAATATATATATTTGAAAAAAAATAGTAAACAAGATTCAATTTATTAGAATAATTTAAAGATTAAAAATCAAATATTATAAGTAATAATTGAATAATAAAAAATCAAAATTATTAAAGAACATATTCAAAAAAAAGTTTATCAAGATTACTTGAAAAAATTTTTAAAAAGAAATATAGAATAATGAAAAATATTTAAGTATTACTTAAATAAATCCTTAATAAATCATGAGAAAAATAGTCAAAATGAGAATAGTATAAATTTATATAACTAGTAAAAACTAAGAAAGTAGGTTTTAGGCAAAAATACAAAACTGGTTATCCTCTATAAGAGTAAAACTAATAACTATACTTACAATTCTATTGGTGACACTAATAAAAAGCTTGATCAAGACATATATAAAAAGTCAAATATATATTTTTAAATAAAATAATATAAAAAATGATAATTAAAAATGATTTATAGTATATAAATAGTTAAAAAAAAAGAACTAATCTACAATACTAAGTATTGTTAAAGCAAAAAATATAAAATTAAAGTTGATCAAAATCCAAACATATGCCAATATTACAAAAAAATGATATAATAGATAAATCAATCAAATAAGTATCAAATCTTTTTACAATTAAATATAAAAATCTCAATTCTAATAAAATCATTAAAGAAGTGAAATAATAAAATATAATATTAAATAGTTTCATAATATAATTTATAAAAAGAATAAACAATAAAATGACAATATACAGTATTTTTGGTTACAATAGAATTAGACTAAGGACAAATAAAGCTTTTAAAAAGTAAATCAATAAAATTATTTATAAAATATTATATTTATCCCAGTTGTCTCTAGATCTTTTGCTTATTAAAATAAATCTCACTCACCTTGATGCAAGAATGGGCTAGTGTTTAAAAAAAAATTTTTTTTTATCAAATATTATATAAAAGAAACTAAAAAAGAAACATATATAAAAAACTTTCTTCAAAAGCTTGTAATAAAAAAGCTTTCTAATCAAATTAATTAATAATAAATTATCTATAATAATTAAACTAACAATAAAATAATTAGAACTATATAAAAGTAATAATTGTTTAATATACAGAAGTTAAAAAAAAACAATAGAGTATCTTATAGAATATTCAATCTATAAGGATATAATTAAGAAAATCTAGTTAAAAAAAGTAGAAGTAATATATTAAGAATTTTATAAAAAAAAACAAAAGTAAAAAGATAAAGCTTAAGAAAATAATAATAATTTACTAATAATTAATAAAAAAAAAATTAGAAAAATAAAAACATAACAAAGCTTATAAAAATGAATTTGAAAAAAATCAAGCTATGATTAGTTTCTTTATAGAATTAATTAAAAAATATTTATTAATAGAAATTAAAAAACTAAAATATAAAGAAAAAAAGACTAGAATTACAATTAGAAAATAAATATTTTATTATTAAAAAAAGATTTTAAATCATTTTTAAAAAAAAGTATAAAACAAAAATAATAGAATATGAAAAGGCTTAAGGAATTTTTTAAAAAAATATGATAAAGAGATTTACAAAGTTCAATATAGTATAAAGTACAAAAAACGTAAGAAATAAAAGAAAATAACAAAAGAAAAATATTTAAATAAAGACCTTACTAAATAATAATAGCAGAGTTAAAAAATATATGAAATAGTTAGATTTTAAGCTTAGTTAAAACTTTAATTGATAATTTGTAATGTAAATTATAAGTAATAATATTATAGTAGGAGAATATTAACTCAAACTATAAATGGAGTAATAAATTATTTTCAAAATTGTATTTAGAGTTTAAAAATAAGTTAATTAGTGTTTTAGCTTTGATAATATTATAACTAATATAATCTATATTATATTTAATAAAGTAATAAATAAAAACAATACCTAAAAATTGAAGATCTAGAAATTATTCTCAAACTATTCAAACAAGATATCAAATACCTAGGAATCTATTTATCTGACAAGTCCCCTAAGCTGTTAACAAAATGATGACTTTTAAATAAATCCAATAAATTCATCAAAATTATTACCAACCGAAAAATATGGAATGGCTCTATTATAAAGCAAGTATCATAATAGATTATCCTAATTTAGATTGATTATGCTCTTTAAATAACATCTTTAAGGAAACATGATATCAATACATTTTAAATATTATTCAACAAAGTAATAAAAAAAAAAACTATATATAGAATGCATTCTATCAAATAGAGTTTATTTCTCACAAGCCAGAATTAACTTAATAGCTCTCAAGAATTAGAAAATATTAACTCTGATCAAAATATTAACAACTATTCTAGTAAATAGAAAAGCTTTCTCTTTCATTAAACAAGAGATCTCATTAATTCAAATCAGTAATGCAATATGGTTATGTTCAATTTGTCATCCTTACAATTTTGAACAATTAGGGATTATAGAAACAGCTTAGATTGCAACAGACTATAAAATCCAATATTTGTTCAAATTTATACTTTTTCTTATACAAAAATGTATAGTTATATTTAGGTCTTTATATTAAAATAAACAAAACAACAGCCTTATATTTATTAAGACACAATATTAAAATAGTTAGACAGATCATGCAATATAATAAATTTATGGGATGAGCTTTATACAAAAATAGGATAAGTCAGTCCTAGTCACATTTTCAGTTATACATCAATCTCAAAGAAAACCTTCCTATAATAATTGGCAATATACTACTTCTTCCTAATCCAAAACCCTCTTTTGGATATTCAAAAATATAAACAATATAGATTTCATAAAAACAAAAAAGAAGTATAGTAACAAAGAAACAATCAGAAAACAATATTATATCATAGATAAAGACATATAACATCTAAATTAGTATCAATATTATATTCAATCTTGTATTATAAGTAAACCCATTAAAATGATCAAATCAATATGGCCCAAAAACAATACAACCTATTTTACCTCTTTAACAATTTACATAAAATTGACATACAACTTATTTTTCAAATTCACTAGCAATGAAACTATCCTAATCTAACTATAGCTATTAATTTCTTAAGCAAATAAATCTATAAATATAGTAGTAACCCAAAGAGCCAATGGAATTAAAGTAAAAAATAACAATAGTTTATAACTATATTCTTACATTTCTGGTTCCCATCATAAATTATAGACTATTCTAAATTATATAATTAAAAATATTACATATTATATCAATATAATATGCTTTATATTCAAATTATCCAATATTAAGTTTTCATTATATATCAATAAAAAGATGAAAGTTTAACACAATTATATAATTGAAAAATACCGAAACCTAGCAAAAATCAAAAACATTAATCTACTGTTCAACAAAATTAAAGACAAGTCTACTTTATTGACCATTTCAATATATATAAGTTTATTTCCTACAAGTTAGCACAATTTTTCACTTCACTACTCATCAATAATAAAATAGAATCCAGTATCACATATTGGATAAAAATTGTTAACTTATATATTAAGTTATTCTCAATTATCTTAAAAACAACTGTATCTATAAACTTAACAACATCTATACCTTCTTGTGACTAAAGGAAATCAATAAAAGTTGTTGAAAACTGAACAAATATAATTATAAAGCCCTAACTATCTTTAGAACAAAGTTGCTGTTTAACTTATTACCTATAAAAAATAAACTTCACAAAAGATATTCAATATTATAAAAAGATTTAAGATATTCTAGATATGATCACATAATAGAAGATCAGATTCACATCTTCAATTGTATCAAAAATAGATAGTTAATAAAAAAAAACTATCCAAACTTAACAAAATATTAAAAAAATAAAGCAAAAGTCAAATATAGATTGAATTAATAACAATAATACTGAATTAACAAAAGAAGATACTTTATTCAACATAGTTATAGAAAAACTCAATTAGTATATAGAGTTACTATCTAGTGAAAAACTACAAATTAAATTGATGAATAATTTATTAAAAATTCTTTATAAAATTTGAAAACAAAGATTTGTCATAGCTAATATTTTACTAATCAATAGAATAAAATGAAAAAACACAAAAGTAATATACAAATCCAGCCAAGATAAAAACAATATTAATAATAATCATATTTTAAAAATAATTATCAAGTCATTAAATATATTAAATAATTCTATACATAAATCAATATTTTTATCCTCAATAATATCATTATTTTTGAATGGGCATTAGTCATTTGATCCTATTTTGATGAACATGAATACTGTTCAATAGTGCAGCACAATAGGAAAATCACAATAAGCTATAGTTAATTTACTAATGTAAAGACTATTAATGTCATATTTAAGAATTAATTTTCTAATAAAAACCTGTATTTAATGCTTATTGGTAATAAAAAAAAAATTATTTTATATATATTTAATATATGATTAAAAAATTAATAAAAAATTTTTTTATCAATAAATATATTACAATTAATTTATTATAATATATATATAGTAGAGAACCAAAAAACAACTCTTTATGCTGATTCTCTGATAACACAAAAAAAAGATATTGTAAAAAAGTTTTATACTTTCTTGCTAATAAAGTCTTATCACTTTCCTTAACCCATCTTGAAAACACCTCAGAAATTATCTCAATCTCCTCCCTTCTATTTACATTCTCTTTAAACAAAAACTTGACTGCTAGTAACTTGAACAATTATAAAATACCTTTCTTACCAATGGCAAAAAAGTTCTGAAAGAAAGAAGAACTGACTGTCTATTATCTATTTATACATAGAAAAACATCACAGAACTTATATTGTGATGAGAGAACTATTACAAATATACTTTATTTACTCTGTTTGTCCCTTGTTGGACTTTAATAATACTTTTTCTTAATTTTTTTCTAAGGAATTTTGCTTATCTTAGTCTGACCCTAAATTTTAAATTACACAAAGTTTCTCATATGCTAATTGGCTTAGCAGAATCATGTCAGTAAAAAAATGTGAACAAATCCCTATTGGTTATCTTATATGTCTAAATGTATTTCCTTAGCTTCATAAAAATCTGAAGTTTATTATAAGGTATATATCTGTAGTATAGATTAATAGTAAACATTGTTACCTTCTATATCAGTGAACATCCCATAAAAGAGTCAAAAAAACTGGTCAGTTGTCATCTTTCAATTAGCTCAGCTCTTAGTACATGGAGACCTAATGTATATTTTTTTACTTTATTGTAAAACCCTGCATAATACAATGAATCAATCTATACAGCTATACCTATTCCCTTCCTTGATATCTTTTTTCTATAAAAATTGAACCCCTCATCTCTAGTAAATAGCAATATCAAATGGAATAGTGATCACACCATAGATGAGTTTCTCTATACAAAAGTAACTAGATAGATAAATGATCTAAAGAATTCTTCCTCCTTATCTAATATCAATAGTTAACTCATAAATATAATTGGAAACTGACTGAAAAGTAATTTCACCAAGGGACATGATTTGAGTTTTCTGTATCATCAAGAATTTTAGTTAAAGGTAAATGGGGTGTCTTGATCTCAAATGAAAGACTTTGTTACAATTAGAAACTAATAAACTTGGCTTAACCCAAGAGAATATAAAAGGAGAAGCAGATCTTATTGTATTTTGTCTATGTGGTTTTTAATAAAATATTTATGGACTGAGTGATAACTTCTTCTTCTGCATAAGCTACAAAGTAATTGAAAGCATATGAAATATCCTTTATATCAAAGTGAACCTAGTAAAACTTTATGTATGTTAGGTTAACTTAAGTTATTAATTATTAGTTGAAGTGGATCACATGTGGCAAACTGTTTTTTATAATAGTATAAGGTATATAGTTTTACAAATTGCTTATATCTTTCCTATACCTGAACTCAATAACCAAAGAAACTGACTAATATATGTTTATTAAAAATATATATATATATAGTAAGGAATAAAAAATTATCTTTTTTTCAAATATATTTAGTTTAATATAAATTGAATCAAACTTAAAATATAAATACTTATATATCTAAAAATTAATTTTACTTAAGATTATTTTATATAACCTTTATTACTATTATTATTTTATATTTTTATTTTAATTATGAAAAAACTTATTCTACTAATTCTCTGATCACATAAAAAAGATGTTCACAAAAAGTTTTATATTTTTTAACTAATAAAGTTTTATCACTTTCTTTAAATCAACTTGTAAATAAGATTCTCAAAAGGTACTTTATAATTTCTACTATTTATTTTTATATATTACTATAAAAAACTTGTCTCCTAGTAATCAGAAAGACAATATTTATCTTTCTTATCAATGGCAATAATGAAAGGAAATAGATATAATATAACATATTTATCTAAATCATCTGATGAAAGTATAACTTTATATCTGAAAGTCAGATTACAAGTGCTTAAACAGTCTTAGGAAATTATGAATATTTTGATTAAATAAACTTTCTTTTTTAAAGGCCAGTAAGATATTGTCAAATAGAATTTTGAGATAATCAAGGATTTAGATCTCTAGCTACGAAACACTAATGATTTGCTAGAACATATAATATTTCAGATCACATGATCTAACTATTAATTCTGAAGCTCCAAGATGATATAAGATCCAAATTATTAATAACATATAGACAAACATCAATAAATTTATAGTAATAGTTATATTTGTCTTTTTTTTTTTAAACCCGTGGTCAGGCCAGTACTGTGTATTTATTAATCATTAAAAAAAATGATTGAGATACATAAAGCAATTGTATTATGGCTAAACTAAAATCTCATACTAATACACTCATCAATGGCTTTCAATTTCCAAAAGAGCTTTAGCCTCTAAGTGCAATCTTGAGGACAATATTTCGCTCTGAACCAAGTTTTGGGTAAAGATCTTTCTAACTTACCTATCATTGTTAGTAGGTTGTCACTACTTATTATTCTCCAAGGAACTGAATTCGAAAAACTACAAAAGGGGAAAAGAAAAAATAAAAGAAAAGGGGGGTATCTAAAAATGTGCAAACGCATTACATAAAAATGAAAAATAAAAAAAGAAATTTAAAATTGCTCCATGTCCTCCAAAGAACCTCTGATAGAAACCTCTTCTCATTAGAAATCAATCCTTCTGGTATATCTTTTTTCTTCTTGACTATTTGAGAAACTTATTTATCTGTGCTCTTGATTATTTTCTTGTGACTATCTGAGGTACTTATTGCCTACTCAGATTCAGTGTCTTGCTCAGTGCTTTCTTTCTTTCAGTCTTGATTTTATATCCACCTGCATAGAACAAAACAGCTAATAGTGGATTCCAGGTTCTTATGTGACTTTTCAGTCTTGTTGTATAACTTCTGATATCTTTCAGCAGCCATGCCTAGTTAAAGGAATTTTACTAGTGTATATCTTCCATTATCCAAAAAGTCAGATTTTCCAAGAATCTTTTTGTCTTGCAATGGTGGAAGGGTCTTAGATAGTATGAGGATCCTCGTCAATTATGATATCATTACACAATGTTTGAAAAAATGCATTCTCAATTCTAGAGAAGGGCAGTGTTTTACATTTCTCTACTTTTTTGATCTTACAGCCTGACCAGGATAAGAAAATAATCTCCTTTGTATACTTTGCTTGACTGGGATGATAAGAAGTTAAAGGCCTCAGCATGAACAAATAACTACCTTTTTACTATCTAGGGAATTTAGTGCCCATCCTAATAGTCTCATGATTTCTTTGCTTCAGTTAAACTTCATTTGGAGGAGTGGAGGAGTTCATATCCTTTATTTCTCTTTCTATCATCAATAACGTCATCAGAACATATGAGATGACCAATAGGAGCTTATTTACATTCAGCTACTAACATATTTCGTGTCAACTAATCAGATGCCAGGTGATATTGTGCTATCAAAAATTTAGGGT
>CAJVPT010002326.1:0-17988 GCA_910592055.1 Acaulospora colombiana | reverse complement strand
TGTTCAGAGTCTGGATATTCTCCACTTGTGTCCATGTCCATATCAAAATCTTCGTTTATTGTTTGTCTTGGTTCCTTTACCTGAGTGTCGGTCACCTCTTGCCCGTGAGAAGAGACTGCCTGTTGCTGTTCATTTTCTACTTGCTCACTCCAGGAGTATGAACTGTTACTGTCACTTGGGTTGTTCGTATCTGTTGGAGAATTTTTACTTGTAGAGCTGGCTGTTATTCTGTCGGAACTGGTGTTTGCGGAGGAAGAGAATGAAATTTTATTTTGTGCAGGACTTCGTGTTGTTGCTGTTGCTGTTGTTTGCTTCTTTTCTTGAGTTTGTATATTGCTGTTCATGATAGGAGTGGCCTGTCCCCTAGAGAGCTTGTTTATGTTGTAGTTCGGCCTGCTGTTCTTGTATTGCGGTCTTCTTGTCCTCTGCATGATGTTCTCTTTTACTCGTTTGTATCCTGAGGTTGCTGCGCCACCGGTAAACAGGAAAAGAAGTGTGCTTTTTTTATAAAAATAATTATAATAAATATCTTATATTATATATATACTATATATTATTATTAATAAAAAACAAAAATTGATAAAATAAACACTCTATTCACTGATTCTCTGATCACAAACAAAAAAGATGTTTGTAAGAAGTTTTTCACTTCTTTGCTAATAAAGTTATATTATTTTCTTTAAAACAACTTGAAGTCTAATTTCAAAAGTTATCTCTATTATTGTTCTTATTATTTATAAATCTCTTTATCCAAAAACTTGATTTTTAGTAGCCAAGAAAAGTTATATAATATCTTTAATACCAATAGCAAGAAAGTTTTAAAAGAAAAAAGAACTGGTTGTAAAGTATCTGAAGATCTTTCTAACCTTTGAAGTGAGATATTTATAGAGGCTTTGTTATAATTAAAAGGTGTATTTTCTCCCTTTTAAACTGTTTGGTCCTTTTAAAGCTTCTACTTTTATGGCTTTTTAGAAAATTTTGTTTGCCTCAGTTTGATCCAGAATTTTTCATAGCACAAATCCTTATCAAAAGTAATTGGCTAACATGAAACATATTAGTTTTTGAAATATAAATAAATTCCTATTGATCATACTTATATGTTCTGGTAATATTATTATTAATAGAAAAAATTAATTGGTGCCTAGATTTTACCTACTCTTTCAATTGGGTTAATCTATAAATCAAGTTTTATAAAGTCAATAATATATGAGTAATAAGTTTTTAGGTAATAAAAAAATTGCTATTTGTTCAAACTGAAGTTTTTTTTTTATTATTTCAATAAGACAAAATTCAAGACCAAGATTTCTTTCTTATTCTAGTTAAACAATAAGACTAACCAATCTTTAGTTTATGCTAAGCTTCAATCCTTTGATTACATTTAAGAATGCATTTTCTCAGAAGTTGTTGAAGAATATTATAATTGATAAGAATCTCCATAAATAAACTCTCCCACTATTAAAAAGCAAAAAGAAGGATAGGAAATTCAATTTTTTAAGTAATGAAATATATTTTCCAGTAAAATTTCTTTAATTAACCTAGAATCTATTATAAATTATCTATTTATTATAGGTGAATAAAAAATCACTTTTTAAAGAAAGTTGGAATCAAGTATGTCCTGAAAGTAAAGACTTTCACTTGACAATAAGTCTCCTCAGATAACATATAAAAAAGAAATCAAGATTAAGAATGAATAAGTTTCTCAGGTAGTTAGGAAAAAAAATATATTCTAATCAGATATTTTTTATTGAGAAGAAGTCTTGAGAAGCAGATTTCTGTAGAAAGCTAAAATTTTTTATTTTATTATTTTTTTTTTTGTCTTCTTGTTTATCTATTTGGATATTTTTAGATATACTTCTTTTTTTTTTTCTCAATTCATTCTTTTGTAGTTTTTTGTATTTCAATAACTTGATAGGACATATAATAGTGACAATCTACTGGCAATGAAGTGATGGATTTGTAGGGTCTTTACTCAAAGACCACTATGTAGTGAAATATTATTCTTAAGGTAAACTTAGAGACTATTATTGTCTATAATAAGTTGGTTAGATTTGATAAATGTTTAACTATAGTATGTATTATACTGCTTAAATAAAAATATACTTATATTTTCTATTAATTAATAAACTATAATCTAGCCTAACTGTGAGTACTCAAAAAAAAAACCAAAAATTGATAAAAAAAATTTCTAAAATTTTTAAGGTTTTGTTATACTAATAATAAAAAAAATATACTGTAACTGTCTTGAAAATAAATATTGACAACTTCAAAAAAACTTTAATTATTAAAAATTATATTATATTTTTATGTCTTAAATAAGAATAAATTTAATAATACAAAAATATTTTATAAATATATATTGTTAAAGATTATATGGGTGATACAATTTATATATAATGGTCTAGAATCTAAAAATATAAAGATCTGATATGAAAGATCAAGTATCATAAAATAAAAAACTATAAATTAAGACTTGATATTAATAAGAAAACTGTATGTACAGTATATAATATAGTATGGAAAGTTTAGTAAAGCTTAAAAGTCAATATATCCTATTGAAAAGTAAATAGTATATTGTTAATTGAAAAAACATAAATAGTTTATCAATGTAAACTGAGAAAGCAATGCTGAATATGTAAAGACAACCCTTATTGAGAATAAAGATAATAATTAATATTATATAAAAAAAAAAATCAAAATATAAATAAAAAGATACTAATTCTTGATCAAGATAATTATCATGTTTATGCCTTTCTTAAGTGTTCTTTATAGAAAACATTCTTTTCTTTTAGTATTAGTTATTGTTTTTTTTTTTTTATCACAAATGAACAATACATGCAAGTTTTTATTAGAAAATTAATTTATAAACAGTTATATAAATAGTCTTTACAAGGTTGTGATGCCTAAATAAATTAACTAATACCTATTGCGATTGTCCTATTGTGACACACTTGCAGTTTGTAACTGGATATGCCAGAGTAGAATCGAATAGCAATTACTCATTCGAAAATGATGCTATTACTATTGGAGATAAGATAGAATAACTAGTAGAGTTTAAGAGTCTATTTAAAGCTGTTAAAATAGTGCTAAGGAATTTATGGGATTGGTTCGATGGTTGATTGTCAGGTAGTGGTTTGGTTGCTTTCATGGATTTCTATTTGATGCCAGTGAGTGGTGCTGTAGTAGCAGTAGCAGATCTTTCTTTCTAAATTCTGTATAAGATTTTTAGAGCCTTGTTCATGATTTTAATCTTTGCTTTGTTACTTTGAATTTGTTCAAGGATATGATTGGATATTTCTAAAGAAGTATTTAAAAGTGCTCTACTATTTGCTGGTATGATAATTGTGTGGTGGATATTTGCCTATGTAGATTGATTTTTTCTCTGGCTTTGTTTTTGTAAGATTTTTTTAAGAAGGTTGTTAAATTTGGGGAGTTTTTTGTTAAGTAATTCTTTATTCTCTATACAGTTGAAAACATGTTCTAGGTTTTTAATTGTATGATCACATCGGGGACATTTAAGTGATAGGTAGAGTGAGGGATATTTGCTATGAAGTTTGGCTCTAGTAAGGAGGCTATTGAAGAGAACTTTGGTTCTGAATACAGATAGTAACTAGAACTGGTATTTGTCAGTATGCCAACAATTTTTGTTTGCTTCTTTGAGTAGGATGAAGTCTTGGATGTTAATAAAATTGAAGAGACAGTTTTAACTAGTGATGATGGTGATGATGAGTTAACAAATTTAATCCATTGAGTGCAGCTGGTTCCAACTTGGTTATCGATAAGTGGTGATGTATTATAGTTGTTTATTGAAAGTATAGGTAACTCTTTAGTAGTTTGATTTGTTATGGTGTTAGTTGTGGGTAAGTATTTTTTGAATATCAGTGAAATGTTTTTTGATTTGAAGAGGTTTTAACAGTAATTACTGAAGTGACTATAAAGAATTTTGATATTTCTGTTTGAGTATGATGATGTTGAGAAGTTGAGAGGCTTTTTGAGGTTGCACTTGATATGTGAGCCAATTGAGATTGATTGTATTAACTCTGTTAGAATAGTCCATAATTAATTTTGTGTTTGAGAAATATTTGGATAGAGAGTTGAGGTGTTGTCAATTTTTACTTCAATGGTATTAGAATGTTGATGCAAGAATATCTTTTTAGGACTTGGGGTTATAAGTAAAGGAAGGGATGGTATGTTTATAATTGGGATACTCTAAGGTACTTGTGAAGCAAACATGTGTCTAAGTTCATTAATATTGTTTAGGAGGTAGGGAAGATTGTTTCGCATGATATGCCAGGTTGACTTGGTATCGAAAGTAGGTTTTGAGACAATACAAGGTTATACTGAACAAGCGCAAGGAGTCAATTGGTGTAAGTTATTGTTATTGTTATTATCTTTTAGAATATAATACCTTTCCTTTATAATATCTATATTCTTGATGTTTTTGTGTCTTTTAATAAAATCAAACTTGTTATTGTTGAAAAATACCCAGAATGAGGGGTGTAAATTTACGTGGGGAAGAGTGTCTCCAATTAGGTTTGGTATGTTTGGTTGGAAGTTTTCAAACCATAGTGGAGTTTTGCCTGGTGAGATTCTATCGATTTTAGTATGAAATTCTGATCATATATTTTTTTCTGAAGAGTTGTATCAAAGAAACTGTCTGATATTTTTGACATTGGATTTAGATAATATAATGGCTGTTGGTTTGTTGATCGATAGGTAAAGCCCTATTGATAGGTGTGGATCCTTGTGTTGGAATGAGCAGGTATTAGGACAAATATTAATTTTATATGAAGGACTATGGATGTTACATTTAGTATTCAGGAGTTGATTTTTGGAAATATATTGGGTTGGCATATTGGGCAAGCCCATATTGCTATACTCATTTGGATAGATAAAATCTCTTTTTTTATATGAAGAAGAGTCTTGCTGTTGTTGAGTATTAATGTTAGAAGTTTTACAATGATTTGATCCTTTCGGGCTTTGAGAGATGTGACATTAAGACCAGCTTGTAAAAATAAAGCTTTATTAGAGATTGTTCTTTCTATTTCTAGCTTGTACTTAATAGGATGATTGAAAAGAGCTTGCAGTTTTTGTAAGTCGTTGGTTTTGATTACTGCTATCTGCAGGGCATACTCTAGTTGAGCTGGGATGATCCATTTAGAGACCTGGGTTGTTATAGATCCATTCCAGCTTCGTTGTTCCATTATATGTTTGGTGTAGTTTTCTACTTTCTCTTTGAGTTTTCTTTTTGTAGCAGTTGATAATGATTTGCCTGATAGATAAATTCTGAGATACTTGATGGATTGGTTCAAAGGCTTTGGGGGTATCGATATGTTTTCCACTATAAGCTTTTTTCTGCATTTGTCACTCTTAAAAAAGTGTCTGTTTATGAGGTCTGTCTTGTTTTTATTGTATGTAATATGATTCAACTTGAGGAAAGATGTGAAGGTATCAGTGGCATCTTGTAAAGTTATTAATTTGTATGTGAATATGGCTACATCATTGATATAGGCAAAAATATTGTACTCTTTGGCAGTTTTGTTCAATTTTAGAGATTACCGGGTCATAAAAAATGGTCCAGAGAAGGAGTGCTATCATTTCTCCTTGATCCAGATCCTGAGAAACCAACAGTGGAGTGGTAAGGTTGTAGTATGATATGAATTGGAGGGATCTTTTCTTAGTAAATTCAATATGATTGATGAAATTTGTTGAGAGATTTTGATTTGATTCATAGTGAATAGGAGGCTATCAAGATTGACTGAATCATATGCTTTAGAAATATCAAATGAGGCTATCCAGAATTTCTTCATTAGATTGGTCGAGGTGTTCATTAAGGAGTGAATGATAGAAATGGGCTCCATAGTACTTTGATCTTTTGTGCCTACATAATTTGATTGCAAAAGGATGTTATTGCTAGCAATGATGGAAAATAATCTCGTATTAAGTATCTTTATGAAGATCTTGCGACTGGTTTCAATTAGAGCTTTTGGCCTGGTGTCCAAGAGATCATATGACCACACTAGTTTTTTGGGGAGTAGAGTAATAACTGATTTTTTTCAGGATACCGGGATGTGACCAGTTTTGAGAATTTCATTTAGAAACTTTTCAAATATTTTTTGAACATGTGAGCCTATGTGTTTCCAGGCTTTATAAGGGATTTTAGTAAGGCCAGGTGCTTTGTTCAGAGGGAAGGATGAGATTGACTCTTCTATATCAGTTTGGTTGATTGTGTTGAATGTAGTATAGTATAGATTGGTAGATATTTGGTCAATAAGACAATAGTCAGGAAGCCAATTTCATTAATAAAAAATTCTTTGAGTGTGAGAAGTTTATAATAATGACTAATTATAATTTCATCAAGTGTGTCTGGATCATCTTGTAGTTAAGTACCATCATGGAGGATAGATAGGTCTAAGAATGGTTTGAGATCATTGAGTGCTATTGAAATATATTGTTTGGGTCTTTTCCAAAAGTTTGAATAGTTTTCTTTTACTCGTAGTGAGATTTGTTCAGCTATGTAGTCAGCCATCTTTTTTTGTTTTTCTGATAGTAGTACTTTAAGGGGTTTTTTAATGGTTCCAATTGTTGAAGGAAGACTAGATATTCTCTTGTGAAAAAACTTTGCTTTGCCTGTAAGGAGAATATTGGAGGGCCTATTTCTATTTTTGTTAATGGCATTTTTCAGTTGCTTAATGGCTTGATTGATGTCAGGAAATAGTTGTTTTGGTTTTGTGGGATGTTGTTGCTTTTTTGTCAGGGTATTAGAATTTAAGGCATTTTTTATAATAAGTTTGAATTGGTGCCATTTGAAACACGATTTTGTTTCCAGGGCTATGTTGATATTCTCAATGAAGGAGTTTAATTGTTCCTTTGTTGCCTTATTAAATAAGTACATTTTTGTTGAATAAGAAATTCTTTGTGGTTTGTACTTAAACCACTGAAGAATTATTGTGATATCTTTGTGGTCTGTTTTAATATCGCTAGAGTCAGATACATGATAGTTTAGAATCTTGCTTGTCAGTTTGGGAGAGAGCCACACTTAATCTATTCTGAAAGCACTAGTGCTGGTGTAGTGTGTATAGAAATGTTCTTTGGCAGTGATCTTGCTGGCATCTATCATATTGTTCATTCTCTATAGATTTTGTGTTTGCGATTATTTGTTGGGGCATTAATTGATAGAGATTTTATGGGGTATATGTTGAAATCTCCTATTATGATGAACTCATAATTCTTATAAGAATGGAGCAGTTGTTTTAGAGATGAGTAAGCGATATCTCTATAAGGGAGGGAATGGGGGAGATAAAGAGCTACTATAATAATGTCTATTTGGGATTTAAACTTGAGATGTATGATGCACCAAAATTCGTTGGAGGAAAAGGTTTCAATTATATGGTTTGAAAATGTTTTGGAAAGAATTATGCAAGTTCTGTTGCTGGGGGTTTCACTAGGTAGACTTGATATGATTATGTTATTGTTGGCTTTTTTTGGAAGTGATTTTGTGGAAGTATATTTGGTTTCGATACAGATTTTGATTTGCCTTACATTAGTTAGGGAATTTAGTAAACAGTGTAATTTTTCTGATTCATTTAAACCTTGGACATTGAGGGTTGAGATTGAGAATAGGTTTTTAATTTTGCTATTATTATTTTTTTTTTTGGTTGACGGATTTGATAGGTGATGTTTGCTTGACTTGATGGGGTTTGTTTGAGATCTATTATTATAAAGAAAGGGCTTGAGTTAGGAGTATAATTCATGATTAATAGAGGGAGGGGAGGAGAGCCACATCGGGATTAGATAGCTCTGGTACTTTCACAAAGTTCTCTGTAAGTTTTTGGAAGTAAAAGTATTGTTTCAGAATATTTAGTTTCTCGATGAAGGATTCATCCTCTTTTAATGGTAGGGTGATATTTGCCCCCTCTTTCTTTAAGATTTTGTTTGAAATTGGGAGGTCTGGGAGAATAGGAAGGACTGATTGGATCCATTCTCTAGGAATAAGGCCCAAATAATTATTTTTAATTTTCTTGATATGTTACTAAATGAGGGGTTATTTCTGTTGAGATCATTCTTTGAGAGGCCTAACTCTTTTTCAATTACTTCAAAATCAGTGGGAAGGAAAGGTCAATTAGATTGTTTAAGAGATAGATCTATCCAATCAGGTCCAAGAGGTAATTTGAATAGGTAAAGGGGGGTTAATTGCTGGATAAGGGTTTTGACCAGAGATTGGTCATTGATAGGTAGTTCTATGCCAATGTTCTCACTGTGCCAATGTGGTGATGGAAGGAGAATTTTTGGATTAAGTAGTCTTTTGGGAGCAATTTGAAAGCATAGTTATTATCTCGTAAGGTTTTTGAGACTTGTTTAATGTGATAAATATCATTGAATATAGGAAATAGGGAAGCTAAGTCTTGAGAAAGTTGTTAGTAGGTATCAAAAAGATTGATTTTTGGAGGAAGAAGATCGAAATATTTATCTGGAAGTTTGTTGGAAATGTAGAACTTTTCGCGTAATTGGTTGACTAATTGTCTTAGAATGTGAAGTTGTGCCTATTCTGTAATGGGGAAAATGGATTTGAATTTAGAGGGAAGGTTCCGGAGATTGGATGGGAGATTTGGTAGTTTTTAAAAAAAGCTTCCAGGTAAAAGATCAAAATTATAAAAGCATCTCAATGCTCGAGCCATTATAGCAGTCATAGAAGGGGCCTCTAATAGGAGGGCATGGGGCAGTTTGATTTTGATTCTGGAGAGGATTTCATTAGGATGTTTGGGAAGCTCTGGGAGGACATTTTTAATAAGTTCTTCCAAATACATCAGGAGTTCTTTATAATTTATCTTCTCTGTGGAAGGGTCAATAAAGTAATTGAAGCCATATTCTAGAATCTGAGCAACTTGCCAGTGTCAAAGAGTGTGGAGGTCTGAGGTTTGGAGATATGTGGTAAAGATGAATTTGTTGATGACGATATTTATTTTTTTTTTGATGGTCCTGTTGATATAGCCAATACTATGTTTGTTGAGGTAGTTAGTCTGAAAGTCTTTTACTAGCTTTTCATATTCTCTCTGATGGGTTCCTTTTAGCTCTTCAGATTTGACAAAAGATCTAAAGAATGCTTTGTCTTTATATGAGATTTTTGTAAAGACTGCTAATAAGGCCTTTGAGGATGGGATATGAGAAAGATTTCTGATTTTTATGAACATCTCCATGAGAGATTTTGGTGAGAGATTGATATTATTAATGATTTCTGCCATTTCAGTAATAGAGGATTGATAGTCTGGTGGACTTGCATTTCTAATGTCTTCAGAACCAAATATGTCTTTAGTTTCATTGGCCCATGAGGAAAAAGTTGATTGTTTATTATTGGGGTTGATTTCCATATTTGTGGCTGTGTTCTGGTCTAAGGGAGGTTGAACTTGATTGGTGTATTTAGATGTGCTATCACTAAGAAAATTGCCTGATTTGTTATCATTAAGGGGTTGATCACCTTCCTTATTAGTTAATTTAGTTGCAGATGAGTAAGGGGGATCTTGATTTGTAATCTTTGTGGGCTACTGATCAGTATCTTATAGTACGGGAGTGTTTGGAGGGGTATGGGGATTTCCCTTTTTTTGAGGGAAAAAGTATTGGAAATGGTGTCAGTGAAAATGAAGATTTGGTTTCAAGGACAGTGAAGTTTGTAATCCATTGTATTTTTGACAACTTGATGAACTGCAAGTGTTCTATCATCCTCTGATAAGTGAAAAGTTGATTGATGTTCCATGAATTTATTGAGAATAATGAGGTCATTGTGAGGAAGAATTTTGGCTGAGACAATGAGGGAAGGAGAAGAGGCTCGTAAAGTTTGTTTTTTTGGTTTCAAACTTGATGTGGATGATTTTTAGGTCTAAATTTAGATCTGAGTTGAGAGGGTTTATAGTTGGAATTAGTCAGGATGTAGGACAATATTGAAGGATAGGGACTTGAAGGTGAGAGGCTAGTTTTGTTGTGAAGACAAGTAAAGTTTTGTTTTGTTTGTAGATAACAGAGATTTTTGGTTTTTTATTGTCTGTTAGAACAATGTCTAAGATAGAGAATTCATTTTCATTGTGTATAGCCTTGGAGAGACTGCCTTCAGGCTCTTTTTGCTTGCCTTTAAATGAAATTTTGTTCAAGTTTTTTTTCTGAAAATTTGTGGTTTGGGTGATTGATGGAAAGAGATTTTTGTTTTTGTATTTTTAGTATTAGTTATTGTATTATTAGTTATTTGAATTATATGAGGTACTATAGATTAATGATAGACTTACTGGTATAACCTTATAATAATATCAAGTTTATATCTATTTTTTGAATTTCTTTCAAATTATATTAAAAAAAAAATAAAAATTATAAAAAAAAATTTTATATTTTTTTATATAAAGATTGTTTTTTATTTATTTGTTCTATAAAAAAAATAAAAAAATTATTATTTAAAATTAAAATACTAATAAAATAGAGATCTGTGGATTAATAGTATAATAATAGTACTTATCAAAACTCTTTTCGCTGATTCTCTGATCATATACAAAAAAAATGTTCACAAGAAGTTTTTATACTTCTATGCTAATAAAGTCTTATCACTTTTCTTAAACCAACTTGAAGAAACTTCAAGAGTTATCAACTACTTCCTCTCTTCTTATTTACTATTCTCTTCAAACAAAAACTTGACCTCTAGTGACTTTAAAGGTCAAGAAAAACCTTTTTTACCAATGACAAGAAAGTTCCAAAAGAAAGAACTAATGTGCTATTATCTCATATTATAGAGAAATACCACAAAAGCCTAAAAATGATGAGAGACCACTTTCCCACTCTCTTGTCATTATGTTTACTTCTCATAGTGCTCATTCTTGATTTTTTCTGAGGAATTTTGTCTACCTTAGTTTGACCCTGAATTTTGAGTAGCACAAAATTTCTCACACCGTGATTGGACAGATAGAGCTCACATTAGTAAAAGAATGTAAACAAGCTCCCATTGGTCACTTCACATGTCTGAATGCATTTCCTCAACTTCATAAGAACCTGGGGTTCACCATAAGTCATTGTGCTGGTGCAGGTGGATATAAAACACCTCTTCATTTACATTATTGATTCCTTCAAGAAAGAGTCCATCCGATCATATTAAAGGTTACAAGATACTATAACTGGATTTTATGGTTGTAGTCACCAACTCCTGGCCACTGAGTAGATTCCTTCTTTAGCTCTATCGAATAGGTAAAGATTCAAAAACAAGTTCCCATAGCAAAGTTGGGTTGTACGGCAGGTGAGACATAAAAGGATCAAATTTTTTTTTTGGGGGATAATGTGTCTTTCCTGAGTACGTTAGTTAGGGGGAATCTAGGAGAATGGACAAATCTTCTTTTTTGATACGTGAATTAGATTGATCTGAGTAATTCTTCCTAATAATAAGCCATTTCGTGAATTGAAGTAGCTAGAATTTCATAACATGGAAATACTGAAAGCAGCTAAGGAACAGGCAATACGCCCTTAACTGATGAAGTTCTTGAAAAGTAACCAGTTTACGGAATCAAAGTGATAGTAGTAGCATAAAATTTTAACTACTTACAGACAATTCTAGGAGTATTTTATTAATAACTATTTCTTGTATATGCATTTACTTGCCACGACTTAAAACTTTAATAAAACAAGGCTAAGTCACCATTTTTTAAAAAAAAAAAAAAAGTATAATAATAGTACTCCCAGGTTACTAAGTACTATTTCTGAGTTCAATACTACTATAAGACAGTACTACCTAAGCTTAGGTAATACAAAAAGATCCTATTTATTTCATAATATCAATTATTATCACCTTTGACCAAGATTCTATCCAATTATAGGATAATCAAAGATTACAAGATACTTTAATCAGTTTTAGTACTAAAGTATCTTATTATTAAACAGATTCTATTAGTTTTAGCAAATAGGTCAAAGATCTATAAAAAGCTATAAAATTAGAATACTAATAGAGTTCAAGTACATTAATTAGAAAAAGATCTTTACTAATTGATATCTGTTCAAGACTTCACATAGTTATCCATAGATAAGATATAATAGATTATGTAAAAAGAATTACTGGTAAAACAAAATAATATTTAAGACTCACATAGATATTCTATAAGTATATTGTAATAGAAATTGTAAAAAGAATATCTGATAGAATAAGATATAAAAGAGGTCCTATATTCTAATTAAGGGAATTCTAGAAGAGTAAATATATAGATAGGAGAGTAGTAGGGCTTTCTCAAATAACAAGTCATATAGAGGCTGACAGTGACTATTAAAGATTACTTGTTAATAAAACAGACATATTATAAAATTTAAGTTATGTTAATATAGTATATAAGTTGGATAGATTATATAGTATCACATTTTGTAATTGTGTTTACAATACTCTATAGCTTTATTATAATAAAGTCGACTTTATTAATTCTTAAAAAAAAAAAGAAACTAATAAAATAGTATATATTATATATTAAAAGTTAATTGAATCTGAGATTTAAATATTATATAAAATATTATATTGGAAATATTTCAATTACAAAAAAAAAGTTTTATGCTTTAATAATATATTAAAACTTGATTAAAAACTTTAATAGCTATTAAAAATAAACATAAATAGCAATAAATAATTTTTAAAAATATTGATTGTAAATAAAGTTTTTAAATAAAAAATACAATATGTAACAAAACTTTTTGGAATTTTTTAAAATACATATTTTTGTTTATAAATTAATAAAAAATTATTCAAATTATTTAAAACTTTATAATATATTTTTTAAAGCATAAATATAAAAAAATGTAAAAAAAAATATTAAAATTATTATGTAATTTATTTATTAATTTTAATTTTAAATTTATAAACAAAAAATCTTATATATAAATAAAAATATTATAAAATTTTTTTTAAAAAATAAATTTTAAAAATTTATTAAGTTATTTTATATAAAAATCTTGATTAATTTTGTTTTTTTAGTTATAAAAAAATTATTTATAAAATTTTATATTAAAAAAATAATTTTTCATTGAATTATAAAAAGTAAAAAAAATTTTAGTAAATTTTTACACTGATTTTATATAGTAAAAACATAATAAAAAATTTATAAATCAATTTTATAAGTAATTTTTTTGGAATTTAAATATAAAACTTATATAAATAGTCTTAAGTAACCTTATTCTTTAACTTTTAAAAAATAGATATTTAAATTTTTATATTATTTAGATAATTTTATTAAGTTATGAATAAATAAAGAATTTCAAAAAGTTTTGTTACACACTGTATATCTAAAAAAATAATAAAAAAAAACTGTTACTAATATAAAAAAATAATCTAATTAAATGTTTACCAAATATTTATCAAATAAAAATTTAATTTGATTAGATTCTTATTGATTTTATCTAAAATCTAATTAAATTTAGATACAAATTGATTTTATCTGAAATTTAATTGGATTCAAATACAGATTACAACAAATAGATCTAATCAAATTCAAATTAGTTAATTTATTATGATTACTACTTGCAATATTGCTATAATAATGTCTTTATATAGAAAATAATTAAATATTTAATATAATAATAAACATTTTACAATATAATTAACTTATCATTATACAAAAATATTTTAAGTTTAATTCTGAGAACATGTTAAAAGTCAAAGAAGTCAAACAAAGTTCAGAATTTTTGTTATGGTCATGTGACTGATGATTGTAACATGACTGAAGTTTATACGAAACAATTAATTACTGACTATCACCATATTCCTTGTAAGCTAGAAGAATGTGTGAACAATTCATTCACATCAAAAAAGTAAAAAACTATAAACTTAGATAATAGAAAATTAGCTGACCAAAAAGCAATTTATGCATGACATAATACTAGAATAGCCATAGTAATTATGTAATAACCCTATATGTAAAAATGCATAAATGTAACTACCTTTAATGACTTAATAAAATAACGAATCTTTTGAATAGATTGTTATAACAGTGAAGTTATAAGTAGTTTTGGGGAAAACTACCTTAAGACTTGCCCAAATCTTTTTATGCTTCTGCCTTGATTTGTGTTTTGTATATGTGATAGAAGGATAAACTCTTCTATCTGCAGATTATGTGAGCTTTTGATCATTAGTGACAGACTCACCGATTAGCCTGCTATAGAACAATATTATACTTTTCTAATTAAATTAGATTTTCTTCTATTTATTAGGATTATTATTTATAATTGGTACTATTGATTAATTTAATAATTATAAATTGTTCAAATTAAAAGAAAAAAAAGTATAATAAAATAGAAAAAGAGAAAATTCAAGGTTTATCAAAAATTTCAATAATAAAAATAATATTTTCTTAAAAAAAATTTATTTAATTGTAATAGTATTTTTGGTTTTACTTAAATCTCAGAAGAAATTTTCTTTATCACTATATATAGTATCAAATAAGTTAATTAAACAAATCTTTTATTTAAGCAAGCATTGAATTAAAATATCTCAAAAAAGATGTTAAAATCTTAGTTTTTATTTATTAAAGCTTTGTTATCACTTGAGGAACTTAAGTAAAAGATAAGAATTTATAATTTATTCTTATTTATTTTTTAATCTTTTAATATTATAAATATTTTTATTAGAGACCTATGGATCAATAGTGCAGTGGTTAGCACTCCATAAGTCTGATTATAAGATATAGGTTCAAATCCTTCAGATGACAATATCTAAAGTTGGTAAAATCTGTATCTATTGATCTAATTTATCTAATTGAATTTTCTGAATATAGCTACTTGTCATAAGGAATTACTGGAAAAAAATACTTATTAATGAGTAGTATGGTCTATATAAGGATTGTGATCAGCTATAATATTTGAAATTGACTAAGATTATCCTAATATCACTAGTTACTATATAGAGACAATATAGTAATAAACACAAGAGTAGATCCCTAAACTGATAGGATGCCATTAATAATCAAGTATTGATCTTTGTGCTACTTACTGACTTAATTATCGGGAGGTCTTGGTAAGAGGAAAAATCTGCGGACCATTTTGAAGAACCAAAATATCAGGTTCAGAATATTGTATTCGATGGCCTGATAATCTACCTACTCTGATATAAAAATATGTAAGGAATAATTAAAATAGAATCATGCAGTTTTCTGTTGAAATAGTACTTATACATATATAATATGATCAATATAGCTAGTTATATATATAATAGCTTACTATGATAGTTGATGTATATAGTGCTTATTTGAGAATGTACACAATAGACACATTATCTTTTTCTTTGTCTATACAAGTATATATGACAGTGACTTGACTCACTAAATAACTCAAACAAAAACTGTAGGACTTGGTTAGACATATTGCAATGATAACCTGTTGGCAATGATGCAGTGGACTAGGAGAGTTTTCACCCAAAGATACTGCAGAGCAAAATATTGTTCTCAAGGCTAAACTTAGAGGCTTTTATGCTTAAAATAAGTTAGTTAGATTAGAATAATAGTTTAGTTGTAATATATATCATACCACTCGAATGAAAATGTACTTGTGTTTTCAATTGATTAATAAACTAACAATCTAGTCTGGTTACAGATACTCAAAAAAATATACATATATATTTTTATTAGAAAACTTGAGTTTTTAAGAATTAATATTTTTAAACATTTTTTTTCAATTATCAATAATATTATTAAAACATACAATATAAATTAATTAATAAAAACTTGATTATATTTAAAAAACTAATATATTTATATTAATTAATTATTATTAGTAAGGATTTGTGCTATCTAAAATTCAAAATTGAATTAAAATAGATAAAAAATTTAGAAAATTATAAAAATAAAAACTTTAAGAGAATCTAAACAATTACAAAGAAAAAAAAAACAAATATTTTTACTATATAAAAACATCTATAAATCTTTTTTTTCAAAGTTTGAAAAAATCTTTATATATTTTACAATTAGTTTTTTTTCATTTGAAAGTTTTTTTATTAATGATATTAAAAATATTACTTGACTTTTTTTAATCATAAGGTCAGATTTTGGGATAAAGAGATTTATAAACAATAGAATAATTATAATAAGGCTTAAAGTCATACTTAAATTATTTTTAAAAAAGTATTAAGACTTGATTAACAAAGAAATGAAAAAACTTCTTATAAATATATTTTTTGTATATTATTAAAGGATTAAATATATATATATATATATTTTTTTTTTAATTATAATCCTCTGTCAGGCTAGTTATATGTACTTTATTAAACAATTGTAAGCTATACATTATACATGTGATGCTAAAGCTAATTCTCTAACTAACTTACTCGTCAAAGTCTTATATTTATCTAAGACTCTAAGTACAACTTTGGGAGTGATTTATTGCTCCGCTAGTAGTTCAGGTGAAAACCCTTCCAACTTCTAACATCATTGCTTGCAGGTCACTACTGTGTATTACTGTACGATATTCTGACAAGGGTCAAAACCCTAACCATTGCATCCCATATCTAATCCCATTTCTTACAATTTCTATAAGGTTTTTGTTTTCACTCTCTTTTACTTCTTCTCTTTGTCTTGTACTTTTATGACCAGGATTATCTTGCGGATCTTGCCTTCTTGCTTCCTGGGCCTTCTTGTATTTTGCTCTTCTATCAATTCTTTGTTCTTGTTCCCATTCAATAATCTTTTCATATTTCATATTCCAGACTTGTTTTTGGATCTGGTTGCAAACCTTCCTTTGTACTTTTAGAATCCATTTTTTGGCCATTGTTCCTAGCTTTTTTCCATAGCAGTTTAGGTTAGCAGCTTCTCCGATTGCATTGCTTTCCACTAACTCTGAGCAAAAGTTAAGAGTGCTTGAACCGGTTTGTGAAGCTGATTCTATTAGTCTGAAGGTCCATTTATCTAATTCGCCTTTTTTTTCGTCTATTGTCAACTACTAATTGTAACATTTTTTCATCTGCTTCTCTTTTATATTCTTGATACAACTTATCGAATTCTTTAAAAAAAGTCTCAGAGCCTTTTTGCCATGCTGCCAGGATCTCAATTTTATGATCAGGGCATTCTAATAAGTGTTCTGTTGTTTCTTGATACTGATTATATGCTATACATCTTGTTCGCTAGTATAGGTCTAGTCTTCTTATTACTAGTTTGCTTAAAGCAGGTAGTTCATCATTGGTCAATTTAATCAGGAAACTTCTTTTCTGCGAGCTTTTGAAGGAGGTATCCCATGTATTTCCATCTTTTATTCTATCCCATGCCAGATCTCATGAATAGGTTTGATGCTTGTAAACTTGGTGATGCTATTTTGTTTCTGTTCTGTGTTGCTGTGTCCATGATAGAGCCGTTGACCTTTTATTAATTTGCTTGATAAACTGACATATTGGATTGTCTACTACTTCTTTTTGCCACATAGTTTCTGTGAGTATCTTGCTTGATTTGAGACTCCTCCATTCTATTGCTAGTAGCTTTAATGCCTCTTTGGCCAGTCGGTCTGCTTCTTCATTCCATGGATTATTAGAGTGGGCTTTAACCTTGACCAAAGTTAGTTGAATATGCTTTTTCTTTACGAGATCTAGTATTCTTACCCATAATAACCAATTCTTTTCTTTTAGCCATCTTTTATGTATCATCTTTGGATCTTCTTTCTCTAGTTTTTTCCATCTAGAAATGCAAACTTGACTACCTGTAAAGATCTCAACAGTACTGTCTATCGGAGCTACTAAAGCTATTATAACCAGTGCCATCAGTTCTGCCCTTGGAGACGAGGGCCAGTTTTTGACTCCTGTCTGGAATTTACTTCCTTTTTCAGCTCCTTTTGTTTGTATCCATATTGCATCCATTTTTGTATTCTCACTTCCATGATTAGTTAAGGATCTGTCAGAGTAGAAAGTCAGCTTCTCCTGTGATCCTTGATTATGTTGGAAGATTTCAAGTAGGTGGTCTTGATATATTCCTTGCTTAACATTGTCTCTGAGTATTTCTTGTTCCCAGTTTCCTATTA
>CAJVPT010002325.1:0-17991 GCA_910592055.1 Acaulospora colombiana | reverse complement strand
TATAATTTCACATCGTATATCTATTCCATTATCATTTTTTCCTCTAAATTAATAATTAATTTAATATTATTTAAAAATCAAAATGAAAATAATAAATAATGGGATAAATTACCCTGTATAAATAGCCTTTATTCCCATTCGGTTTAATTTGTTTACAATTTGTTTTTCGAATTTCATTTCTTTGGTGACTGATAAAGACATCATAATTATATCCTTCTCATAACAAATCTAATGTTTTTTATAATATCACGAAATTAAGATTTGGATTAAAATCATATTAAAACATAAATAAAAAAATCAATAAACGTGAACACGTAACTTTACTTTAACTAGAAATAAATCACTTATCTTCAAACCTAAAATTAAAAACCATTAAGTTATATCTTTAAAAAATAATGAAAGAAATGTTCACACTCTTGAATCAAAACCGTAATCTCATTCAAAAATATAGCCACGAAGCGCTTTTCAATTTCATCATTCTTTAAAGCAAACCTAGTGAGATACTTATGAATCAATAATATTTTTATACATGACCATAAAATTATTTATCAAGAGACCAAAAACATGTTCTTATATAAGTAAAAATTATATC
Source organism: Acaulospora colombiana (assembly GCA_910592055.1). Classification (NCBI taxonomy): domain Eukaryota; kingdom Fungi; phylum Glomeromycota; class Glomeromycetes; order Diversisporales; family Acaulosporaceae; genus Acaulospora; species Acaulospora colombiana. Next base: position 17,399 of record CAJVPT010002325.1, on the reverse strand, counting down.
TTATCTATCTATCATTATAATTAAAATAGTAAATCAATTATCACATCAACACATTATTTATTACCATATTAAGATATCAATTTTTTATTTATCACAAAATCCTATTGATCTAATTTACGTAAAATTAAATCTATTTTTTCATTCATCTCTTGAATTTGCTTCTCAATTTTTTTCTTAAAATCTCTAAAGATTTCATTCTCTCATCTCATTTCTATAAACTTTATCCTTTTTCTTTTTATCTCCATCTCATTATGTTCTTGTTATTCTTTCATCATTTTTGCATATTTATTGATCCGATCAACAATCTCAAAATAAAAACATACACAAATTCTATTGCTAATAGAAGATTCATTTAACTTGCATTGTGCATACTCACTCAATTCAACATTTGAAATAAAAAATCCTACAAATAACTCAGGTTACTTCGAAATGGTATTCAGGAATTCACGAATATCTTTAACCATAATTTTATTTTCTGGATTTACCCTAAAATGTTTGAGTCATAAAGTAAGTACATGTTGGATCAACACAATATCTACACGAGGTGATTATGTGGTTAACACTTCACGAAAATTACGTCCTGTGAACTGAAGTCTCTCCAGAACCACTGCGAGCCTATTATCTCACTCCTCGCAGCATGACTTACATATTGCATCATTAAATGGTCATTGCAAATACTCACTCAAAGAAGCATCGCTAGCAAAACATACTTAATAAGTAAAAATTACCCACCACTTGCTTTGAATCAAAAATAACAAACATCCATATTGATCGTGCACATTTATATTATTGTCAGAAATATATTGTATATTACTATTATTGATATATATCAAAGTCTTATTAATATACGAGATGATTCCATTCTTTATGAGAAATTGATGAATAAAATATTTGAACAGATTTCTCTTCCATTCATTGATTATTCGAATGCTCGATGATTCCAAAAAATCGTTAAACGTCTTGATATCATAATGAATATATTCGATGGGAAGATATTTTTCAATAAAATCTTTGAAAGATAAATCGAGGCCACGAAGAACTAGATCAAATGACATTAAAAAAAAACATAAAAATCCCACATATTTATATAAAATTTTAGGATATTCAAATATAGTAATTTTCAAAATACCAATAAATATCTTTAAAATCTTGATCTCAATTTAGATTTTGATTATCAATACACATAGATCTCGTCAAAAAATCTTTAATTTTTTATAAATAAACATTATAATCATCATTCATAATTCAAAAATGTCATTAAACTTTAATATTCTTTACATCATTTTCAAACTCTTGAGCTTCAAAGACTAGTTGAATTTTCGACTCGTCAATAAAACATATAATGAAATTTATACTAAACATTTTAATAATGTTTGTTTGTTAAATTCTGAAAGAGATGTATTCTACAGTGCTGACATTCCTCCTCAAATTTTTAAATTTACGAGCGTTCGCAATAACATTATTACATTTGATATTAATGGAAAGAAAATTCGAAGAAAGGTCAAATACAATAATAGAATGGAACCATATAGCAGAGCTCCAAATAATACTCATTCAATAATATGCAAGATACATAAAAAAGATGTACATTCATTAGGAAAGGAGTATTGTCATAAGTGTGAAAAGTTTGATTATTATTTTAACCGTCATTGTTTTGATCAAGAGAAACAATTTTTAACACCAATCACATATAAATTTTGTAAAGATTGTAATAAAAAACTTAAGAATGAATATGTTTATAATTGTGAAGAATTTGGTTTAAAGTAAAAATTTTAGATAATTGTTTTATTCGTTTTTATGATATAAACAACAACCTTATCTCCAAGCTCAATGAATTTAGATATTATAGTAGTAAATTTGTATGTTCTGAAAATCCTAAGGGTTTGGTTGATACACATTCAATGAATGGATATCAAGATTATGTTATGAGTATCGCAACTATCAAGTCTTGTCAATTTTATTATAAAGATATCAAATTGTAATCTCAATTCCAATATTTATTATTTATAAAAATAAAAACATATCTTTCAATCTCTTATCAATTTACCCGGAAAATAATTGATATATCCATGAAGTGATTTTAAATAACAATACAAATATAAAATAAAATATCTATTATCAACATTTAACATCATGATATAATCATATTTCTTACATCTCGAATATATGTTTTCATAATCAAGTAAAATCCAATATTGATCAAAATGAATATGATCATAAGAAAAATAAAAATATTCCTATTTATATATCAATAAAATTCTCGTTCTTCTCTTGAACCTTGAAAGATTTGTTCTAATGTTTCCCTTTGATCTTGAAAAATTTGTTCTAATGTTTCCCTTTGACCTTAAAAAATTTGTTCTAGTGTTTCTCTTTGATATTGAAGAAAAATATCTTTAATCATTTTCTCAAAAAACTTTCTTTCCTTCTGTCTTTCCTTGCATTTCCTTTCCCTTTTACCCTTCAGCAAGCATCGAGTTAATACTAAAAATTTTATCATTTTTTTCTGATTACAATTTATACCAAAATTTTATACACACCTTGTATTTTATAATAATTTTATTACACAATTAATAAAAAATAATTATATTATTGGTTCGACAAATTAAAATTATCGATGAATCCTAATTTAGATAATTTTTTCTTTTTTAACCTTATTAACATTCGAATCAATGATCATTAAATTGATATAATTATAATTCGGCTGAATCCACAGAATTCGACACGAACTCAGATACAACTGATTCGTTGCATCAAACAATTTAACCATCTTGACCCTGTTTTCATTTTGTTTCTTCGTATCATCAAATTTTATAGGTCAGAATGTCTCAATTTCACTCAAATTCAAATCCAGTCTTCGCATCAAACCTGAAAATTTCTCAAAAAATAGATAAATATTTTCGTAATTCTTATTACTACCATTGATACTTCTATTCTTCTTGATTTGAAACGTCTCCAAGTAATTATCAACCAGATTCTCGTATAGCATTTTGATAATTTTATGCATATCCTTGATTTCTTCTATCTATTTAAAATATATATCAATATCAATTATATCATACATAAAACAAACATTCTACCAAGTCAATTTCATTTATTTTTTTTGACCAAAAGATAATTTATCATCCATCAAATTTGCACATTATATATATTATTTTATTTTTTTAATAAATACATATTTGGTCAACATCGACGTTCACATGTAATAAATATATCCTAATAAGTATAATAATAACAATCATTTAAATTTCGCAATAAAATTTTCATCTTCATCATAAACTGAAATATTCTTTAAAAGCTTTCTACGTTTAATACACTTGTACCGATAAATATAATATTCCAAAAGATATTTACAATAAAACTTTTTAAATTTTTTTGCTTGTTCCATATCTCCACAATACTTATCTCCTTCACTAATGATATAATTTCTCATCATCAATTTTCTATAAACCTTCATTCCATAACTCAAAGATCAATATCATCTATCAAATCTATTTCTCAATCAAACATGTTGCAACATGGTACACAAATAAAAAAAATGGGATTCTACATTATCTTTTTGATCTCACACTCGCTGTCAATAATAAATATATGAATCAAACATTAAATAATCAGATCCTTCCAAAAATGGTTCACATCAATCAAATACTTTTTAAAAAGGAAACCAAAGAAATCTTCGATCAGAATAGTAATGATACTATTAAATTGTCTTGATAATTCACGTAAATTTCTCAAAGTCAAACTATTATTTTGTTTATCAATGATGTTCTTAAATATCATAAAATATATTTCATTCGGAAACATTTCTGATGAAATCTATCCCCTCACACCTATTTATACTTTATATTTCTTAAAAGCATCCAAAAATCCATTCCACAAATCATCACGATGTTTCCTTCTCTATACAAACTTCATCAGATGTTTCTCGATCTCATCTTCATCACATTTACAGCTCGATAGATTGATCTTGACACCATTCCACAATCCCTCAATATTATTTGTGTAAACACCCATACCACGTGATACATGTCCCTAGGAATAATTCACTCTCTTGTGTTGATACTGCATCATCGTCGTTACACATCCATAATCTCTCGAATGATCTGTGTGAACAATCGATCCCAATTTCACGTGTTTCTTGATCACCCTTCTCATTGTTCTCACATCTCATTCCCTAATCACCTCAAAAAAACATTTCTTCTGTGTTGTTCTCTCAACCCCTCCAATCACCCAGAAATCTTTATTCTTCTTAAATTTGGATTCATCGATTTCAATGATCACATCTAAGCCTCCTATCTTCATATTACTTCTTTTCAATAATTTTATAATTAACATTCTAAATAATTCAATATATTTTACGATTGTTTCAGACAAGTGAACCGTAATCATCTTTATACTCGTATACTTATTCTTGCATAACTACAGGTATCCCACAAACATCAACTCCGAACATCAAATATTTTTATTAAAGAAGAATGAGTCTTGAAATATTGATACATATTTTCGACATCCTCTATTCGAACATCGATATAATCGATACTCTTGATAAACATGTGAATCACAAATTGGACACTTCTTGATATCATATAATATCTTTTTCTCTTTTAGAAAATTTATATATCTTTCTTCGTCAAACAATAAATCGCGAATAAAAATTGAAGCCAGAACAGTCATCGTTAAATTTGCATTTAAAATTTATGGGGTATTTATTAATTTTTCAAAAATTATAACTATCAAATAAAATTACATCTCTTCCAATCTATCCAAACATGCATTTAATTGAGCACGAATTTGTTCACGTCTACGTCTTTTTTGTTCTACTTGAAGCAACCTTATATGACGGGATAATTGAAATCTTTCAAACTGCAATCGCGTAATTTTATTTTCAATATCTTCAATCGGCATCCTTCTAATTTGAGTAGGAACATTCGAAGTCGGAACATTCAAGGTCGAAATATTTGAGGTCGAAATACTTGGAATTTGAGATTGTTGTTGTTGGACATCTAAATAATAAATACATTTAGTCAAAATTTTTGACAAAAATAATTTTTTTTTAAAAAAAATTCTAAAATTTAAGTATATGCATATTTTCTAAATTTAGAACAAGACCTTTTACCATCTATCAACAAAATCCATCATATTTAACACAAAAATTTTTTTACTAACCATGATATCAGCACATATTTTATTCATTAAACTTTTATAAGGGATCAAATAAACTCCAATCATTTCTTTATAATGACAAAATTTTAAATTAATAATTATATCACTTATAATTCATAAATCATGTCATGATATTTAACATCAAGTTTACCTAATTAATAAATTCAAGAATCAGTGAAGTAAGAAGGAAAGAGCATTTGTTAGCGTCACCCAGATATCACCACGTGGAGGTCAATACTCAGGATACCCGTGAAAGTGATTTGTCAAGAATTCATAATAAAACTTTTCAACTAATCAAATAATCAAAAAAAAACCTTAAAACATCGGATATAACAAATCCGTGACTCCTCTTCCAATTCTCAAATGGTCAAATGATCACAATCACAGATCACTCTCATTTGAAAAGAAATCAAAATAGATAAAATAAAAATCATTTTTCATAAAAACATATGATTCGATCGAATTGTCAGTTCGATCAAAAAGTCCTCTTTTATTTCACGAAAAGAGAAAATGAAAACTCGTCGAATTTTAAAGATCATATTACTCGCGATCCAAATTTAAAACTCTCACTAACAAGTTAATTTTCTTAAAAATTGACAAAATTCAAAATCTAATTTTTATGAAAACTGGATAAAAAGTCTTATCCATTTATTTACTTGTCAGAAGACACCAAGGAATTACTGCACTTCAGACTTATACCCTGTCAAACAATAACAAGTTTTCTTTAATTTTTTTTGTTCATTTGGATGAGGTGAATGCAAATTTCTCAGAAAAAGAGGAGAACTTTCTATTATGAATCACCTCAGCCTGATGTCTTGTAAATGAACTCTCGACTATGACATCTTATCTTACAATATCGATAAGACACCTACACAGATGAAAGGTGAGCATCAGCCAATGAGGAAAAATGCTGATTCATTAATTCATGAGCCCAGCTAACTCACAAATACATCTCATATCGTGTAGAGCATCTCAAGTGAAAACATTTGAACACTCCCAACCAGTAAGCATAATCAAGCCTCACATTAAATCGAGGACATTTTCATAAACTCGGGGTGATCACATCTCACAATATTTTCCTTCCGAGCAACTTCCTTATAGGATCAAAAAAGTTTGCCTGAGCTGAAACATATAAATGCCAACCAACTCTCCAAGCAACAACTCTCTCGACTAGGACCAAAGTCCATGGACCTGTATTTTGCATATCAATGATTTGATATTATACCAGAGACCTTTTAAATTACATCTCCCCGACCACTCAAGGTTAACGATATCATATCAATATAGAAGCATGTCTCATATATTTCGGAGAAACAAGATCACGACTTTACTATTTCTGAAGTTTGACAGTTAATACATTTGTGACAAATAAAAACAATCATTGCAAATGGAAATTTATGCCTCTCATCAACCCTTCGCTCGAATGAATGACCTTAATCTTTTCTCATTTCTCTTTCTAATAAAATTTCAAAAAAAAAATCAATAACATTAGTTCTTTTATTCAATCAATATTTCACAAGACAAAATAAAAACATTTAAACAAAATTTTGATCGTAATCAATCTCAAGAATCTCCACCACTCAACATCTTCGAGAACCAGTGAGCTAAGCATTCTCTTGTTTCCAAGAGCCTCTATCACTAGACATTCCCAAAAACTAGTGAAGCTAAGTATCTTCCCAATATTACTTGTGACCAAACCTTTGCCCAAATATTTTGCATCCGTTCGCAGATTCTTGACAAGAAAATAAAACATATTTACATATCTTTTGAGTTCTTCTGACCTTCATCTCTCACACATATATTAAAAAACAAATCACAAAAATTCTCTTTGAAAAAAAATTTGACACCGAAAAAAAGTTGCAAAGCGAATAAAAGAAATTTTCATGCACAAGTAAAAATTCAATTGTGCCACAGAGAATTAGTGAATTGGGAGAAAGAGTGAAGATCCTCTGTCGCCCTGGTGGGGATGGTCTTATTCCTGAAAATTGATCAACATTCAATCTGATTGGATGTATAACCAACACTAGCAAAAATTCATCAGATTATCACACAATATAAACGTAAATCTCAAATTTATCTGAATCACATTTTTACATGACTTTATTCAAAATATTTAAAAAAATACATAATTTTATCTTGTGCCATCAATACTTGGGTTTGCCAGTTCCTTTTGAGGCAGCATTATCACCAGAGGTTTGTTGCCACCAGGATATGATAGTGGATGAGGATAATTCATCTGAGGTGGATACAGATAATCTATCCCGGGCTGAGGTGAATAACCAAATTACGAAGGTGAATATGAATACCTCACTTGTGAAGGTAGATATATATATGAATATCCCAACTGAGGAGGTGGATACGATATAGCTTTAATATTATCAATCTTATCCTTAAGGCAATTGATTCCTTTTATCAATTGTTCTCCAGTTTTTTCAATCACTCCAATCCTCTTTTCATGATTTTCAATTCTCTCTCTAACATTATTCAAAGATCTTCCCATCAAACCAACCCTCCTTCCTGTATTATCAATATCACTTCTAATATCATCAATAACATTATCTTGATCTTCTATCCTTTGCACAATTTTTTCAATATTTCTTTCATTTTTTTTAATTTTTCAATAATAAATAGTAACTTTGATCCAAAATATGAAAAATAAAACTTTATTTATAATAATTCAATCATGATCATGATAATACACATTCACACAAAGAATTGTCAAATTTAGAAAATCAATAAAAACAAATTTAAACTATTGTTCACAAGTCTTCCCTCTTTTCATTTATCTTCCATTTTAGCTCTTGATAATGTTTCACATATTTTTTCAAAATCATTTGTATGATATAATAATAATCTTCATACTCATCAATATTATCTTATATTACTTTATCGATAGTATTGTTCTTATAATATTGTTTGACGATGCTTGTACAATTTGAAATTCGTTTCATCAAAAATGTCAATAAATCCAAATTGGATTTATCAATATAATTATACTTCTCTTAAATATCTTGCACATATTCTGTAAACGGTTCGCACGTTACAAGATTTAAAATCAAAATTATCAAGATGATCAAAATTATTCCCTTCATCTTTTTTAAAAAAAAACAAACTTTACACACATTTTATTTATATCAAAATCTTGCTGGATGTCGTTTCTTGATCCAAACCTTTTCCATACGTTTATGTATCGGTTCAAATTGATTTTCATTATTAACATATATCTCTTCACGATATCACATCATCAATATTTCTTTTCAATCAATATCGGAACATACCTATTATCTTGTGTTATTATCAGAAATTGTTCAAACCTTTGATTTCTTGGGACCGGTGGTAACCCGGGTGCCTTATCTCCATTCATGATCACATGTCCGGATCTATTCCCTTGTGTACCATCACAATCTTATATTTCTTATGTATGTAAATTTCATCACCATAATATCATATAATATCTCCATTCTTCTGAATATTGGCACATATTCTCCCTGTGGATTTTTTATGTACAAACTTAAAAATGGTCTCCTCACAGATAACAACAGTGCACATTGATCTGTCATCAATACATCATGCGTAGGATCCACAGGATTAAATGGCAGTGGAACTAAAGTATATATATTACTCCAATTATTTTTAAATGGTGAATTGGATTGCGAATGTCTCGGGTCAATGGGGTTTTGTGGTGGTTGCCTAGATATAGGTGCCTCATTCCCCACATTCCATGAAAGATTATATGGAGATAGTAATCGTGATCTTTGCAATGGTGTTCGAGATCTCTGTTTTGAAGATCCCCTTGATCCAATAAATGAAAGATATCTAATAGGCGAATGACCACTTGGTAAACCCTATACATTTTTATTATCCAAAATATCTGCCATATTATTATCTTTTTCTTCATCCTTCTATCGACTTCTACTGACCATATAATTATCTTGCGCTGGAGTCAATCATGGAGATATTGGTATCTGACTTGCTAAATCAGAATGTCTTTCTACTCTATGTTCTTCGATCCTGAGGTATGACTGAACTTTGTATCAAATTAAATCTTGTTTGTCGCAACAAATCATCAGGATCAATATTTCCTCCTTCTCCTCTTTCACGACCTCGATCTCAAGGATCAATAAAAGGATTTATTCCACTCACACAATTCAAACACAATGATACAATCGTAATAACAAAAATCAATCTCATCTTTATTTTTTTTAAAAAAATACATCCCACTTATTTATACTAATTTCTTCTTCTCCACCTCTTTCGACCACATTGATTCTTCTTCTTATGATGTCTTTTATTTACTCATCCTCTCTTCTCCAACTTGTGAACATTCTTATAATGATTTTGCATCAATGATTTCAAATATATCCTTCACTCATATCGACTCATGATCCCTTCTCACTTTCTTAATATCAAAACAGACCTATTATCATATGTGATAGTTAACAATTGTCCAACCTGTGGATTTGGTGATAGGGTTATAGGTAAGGACAGATGTTGATTAAAATTGCTTCTCAAATAACCCTGTTGCATGGGTTTATGAACAGGTCAAATCAAATTTCCTCTCTATAAATATATTCCACCATCGTACTTACTTATCAATTCACATCTTCTATTCAATATTGGCACATATCTCTCCTTCTTAGTTTTTGTGTACAAACCCGGAAGATGAATCACCACATGAGGTCCCCATCACCACCTTGACCACATATCGACAACATAAACTCCAATAACAACAGTATCAGAATAAAACATATCTTCATCTTGGGTAATCACAACCCGACATTACAAAATCTAATTCTTCGTATTTAACATCCTTCTGTCTCTTATATCTCAACCTCAAATCAATAACAATCAAATTTGACAAAAATAAAATAACAAATATAATAATATAAATTTTCATCCCTTAACTTTATTTCACCAAAATAATTTATACAGGTATTTATATATTTTTAATTATTAAATCCTCAAATTTTGAACAATGTATCATCCTCCTTATCATCTTTCTTCCTATAATCTTCCTTATCACCAGACCCTTTCCCTTGCTTCTATTTTATCGAAGAAATCATCAATTGATGTCTATTATTACCCACTATCACCCTCATATCAAAATTTGGTTTTCTCACAACTGTCTCAGTCACAGTCTCAGTTTCTGTGATTATATCTGAAGGTGTTTTATCTATTTAATAAAAAATTAATATTTTTATTATGATAGAATAATAACAAAGTTTAATCATTACACTTCATTTCCTGTTAGAGTTGGAACATCCAAAGTTGTCGGTGTTACATTAAGTCGATTTTTCTTTTTTGGTAATATGTACACATCATTATCATAATCAACTACTTCAACTTCTTCACTTAACACATGTTTTTCAATCTTCTTTTCAATCGATCTCAACATATTTTTCATCTCTTCCATCTCCTCATTTGCATCATAATTATAATTTGTGAAATTGGGATAAAATGAATATCTTTCTATCATCTGAGTCACATATCCCGAATTATCAATTATCAGAAAAAATTTACTATTAATATTGTTGCAATCTCGAATAAGTGCAAACATATGTCTTCTTTCCTCATCACTCGTACTGTGATATTTCATATTCTAAATTCATCCATATAACTCACTAATACTATGCACCAATAAAATCTAGTCTGAAATCTCACGTATTGATCATCTTTCGTTTACACATTAGTCACATACCAATCGTTATTAATATCTAATACCAAACACATCGTATGATCTGTAGTATAACACAAAGTATTGCAATCGATCATATATTCCTAATCATATATTGTACCTTATTGAATGGTAGTTTCACCCTACTATATCTATAATCATTAATATCTTCCAACAGATCTTTGACCTTAATGTATCTTGAAACCAAAGGAGCATTGGATCCTTTGCACATCATATTCTGTTGAATGATCATTATCTGCACTACCATCTGACCCATCAAAGTATCTATCCTAAAAGGACTCATCAATAAATTATCTGTTCCAAACTCTAATGATTGATTATGAACGAGTATCTCATTTCAATGATATATTCTAAACTTGAGCAAAAATGCATAATACAATATACGAAAATCTTTATACTTTGGATTAAAATCCTGAAACAACATTTTACAATCATACCAAATCCCAGAAATAATAATAATGTAGTTTTGCCCCATAATTCTTTGCCGGGTTATATATATCACATGTTTTTGAAACTGTAATTGAAGGATATTGATATTTATCTAATAAAGCCTTTGACACCTTCACTCCACAAATTCATTTTAAATTTTTCCATTGATGTGCTGGTTTACAATAATTAAGTTCTATCATTTTGAATTGAAACAACACTTACAATTTCCTTTGCACAAACTATGCTCAAGCTTGAAACAATAACTATAACAACTATGATTACAAGTCCACACATTTTTATCACTCGATTCTGTACTATTTGAACTAGTCTTTTTCATCGACTTTGTTACCAATGTCTTTGTCTTTTTTGCTGGTACTGATTTTTTTGACTTTGTTGATGTCTTTGCCTTTACAGATGTCTTTGATTTTGATTTTTAATTGTCTTTGCCGATATCTTTTTTTATAATTCCTTTGATTGCCCTGGATTTTTTGTCATTCTAGTTTATGGCATTTACATAACTACCCATCAAATTAGTCGTGTCAATTAACTTATTTCTGATCGCAATCAAAATGTCACGAATCAAAGATTTGAAATGTGTTGAGATCTCGAATTGAAATCTTAATTCCACAAAAAATATGTAATACATTATCAACACGTTGATAATAGTCAACAATATTATCAAATTAAACATCAAAAGATATTGCAATATAATATTCAATTTTCAGCAACCTATTTAATTTCAAACCACGTTAATCTCACATTTATTTATACTTATCTTAGCAAGACAATTTAAAATATACAATGGCTCCTATAAAATAATATGTAAATATATATGAAACAATACAAAAATCATGATAACGATAATAAAATTATTCAAATATAGTCATCGATCAGCATACGTGTCCATCAATTCATAAATCAATTCTTCCAATGTCTTGTCTCCCTTCGATCCCAAGGTTTTACCAATCTCTCTCCTCAATTCGTCTATCTTTTTCTCCAAATTCTTGGTGGCCAAACAAGAACTCACCTTCTTATGAATAGATTTAAGATCAATCAATGCATAAACACCATCATACTACATTAATTCATGAACCCGTATCTCTAAAGTATTATTATTCAAATTTTTTAATGAATCCAAATATTCACATATTTTATGTCTCAATCTATTCACTGTTTCAATCAATTTATTCAATCTCAGTTCAGAACCAACCTTTTGAGAAACCAATTTCTTATCACCCAAAACCTGACCCATATTTTCATACAATGTGCTCATAATAGAATCATTTCCGTTCGAGTTGTCAAACAAGGTGTTGAACGAGGTGCCAAAACAGTAAGTGCCACAGTTATGCTGGTCAATCTATAAGTTTCACGAATATCATTTATCACGTCAACCACCTCTCGAGTTCTATCCACAAGTTCCCTCTTGAGTCTCTCATTTTTAGTTCGAAGTCTTCCTATTTCAGTATCTGGATCTTCGGTATCTGCAATTTCACAACCGTTCCTTATAACAGCTACTAATTCTCTCCATGTATTATATTACCTCATAACCTGGTTTTGTTGAAATTTTACAACGTTACGTAAAGTTGCTGTATCAAAAAAGGTTGGAATTGAAATTGGTTCTAGAACCTCTCTCGCAGAATTAACTCGAACCATCACAAGTTATCTTTTATTCGAAAGAATTGACATCCTTAAAATACTTAAAATCATTCACCCATATTTATATTTTATTTATCAAGACAATTCATGATACAATATCTTCGCTTCCTTTTATAACCATAACTTTTCACCCTTACATTTCCACCAATCACACTTTTTCTATTCATATGATTAATATGTCACTATATCAATCCCTTCTTCTCCAATATGGCCTTAATCTTCTTAAACAATTTCTTTTTCACACCTCTCATCTCATCCAATCGTCGTAGCAAATAATCTTCGCATACACTCATGTAGATAAATTTATCAATATGCTTATCACATTCATAATTCTGTTTCACGAATTTCAATTCACCCAACATTCTTGACAAATCATTTGATAACTCAATCTTCATCAATAAACTCACAAAACCATTGATATCACAAATTTCAGTTTCACAATTTTCAGACATTTTTAATATCAAAATGATCACGCACATTCTTTATTTATACTTTTTAACTCTCACGTCTCAATATCTTTTCAATCTCCTTCAACTCATGCACAATCAATTGCATTATATCCTCCGAAGAAATATTATCAACCGTCGTTTTGAATATCTGCTCATATATTTGCAACAACCTCTCACTTCATTCAATTTCTAAACATCCGTTATTCTCAACAATCACAACATCAATCTCATTACAACTTACCATTAATTAATTTCTTTCAACTTTTTATTGATCATCTCAACCTCTCATTCCATCAGTACAAAATTTACATACTTCATCTATATCGGTTGAAGGCCACCACCTCTGATATTCAAAGAATTCAATGGTCCAATCGAAAATATCCTATCACTATACATACATTTCACATGTAATAACTCAAAATAACTATTCTTATAATCAACAATATTATATGTTCCTAAATCTTTTGTTCAATACATTTGGACAATGTACGTCTGCCTTGATTTTACTTTTATTTTCACTGCTCTTATTTTTCTCTCTATCAAACACTTGCTTTATTTATATTTTCATCTAGACATTTTTCTTTATAAATTGTTTCATTCCATTTGTTAGCTCCTCAGAGCCTCCTGATCACATTGTTGTTACTCGATGTTCAAGTTGGGACTAATCAATATGGCCAATACAATGATCTATCCTTCAAAGACTCCTTGTTTCTCCTTCCCTCTTTCTTCATTTATGTGTGTATGTATATGTGTGTGTGTGTATGTGTTTGTGTTGTGTTTTTTGCAATTTATTACTTATAATTTAATAAGCACGTCTATCCTGAGACAAGCTCGTGATCCATGCTGTGCAACCAAAAAATTAAATTCAATTATAATATTAACATTTTGACAAATTATTTATTTCAAAATTATTTTTTTATTCTTTATTAATTTCGATTTCCATTTAATACAAATTATAATCTTTCTAAAAATTAAATGAATTGATTAGTTTATCGATCCAAGGAGTCAAAGTGAGAGTTAGTGAATGTTGATTATCGGATGATAAACAAAAAAGATATAGTGACGACTCTTTCACCTGGTATCAATAATTTTATTATTTCTTCTTTCATAAAAAATAAACATATTTATACTTTTTAATCATTAAATGATTCACTTGCTAACTTATCAGCTTTCTTATTTCCAGACATACCCAAATGACCCTTTACATATGTAATTATAATTCTCTTACGTAAATTTATCAATTTTATCATTTGTTCAAACAAATCATGATTCAAAACTGGATTTTCCAAAGTTTATATACATTTTATTAAGACAGAATATCAATTACTTTTTCAAAGACATAAGCTTGATATCCATATATTTTTGATTTGATATCTTCTTCCCAATAATCTCTTCCACTACCTTTCAATCCCCCAAATACACCTTGTAATAATGCACACAATAAAATGTTATCACACCATTCACCGCATATCTATACAACCACTATATAATCATGTCACTAAACTAAATCACGTAATCAGTCTGTTCTCTCCTACCTCGATCTTGATCTTCATCACGATATATTCACACATATCTCAAGCAACAATACTCCACATCACAAACTCAATGACAATAAAACATATATTTATTCTCCTTCTTATACACACAATATAACCAATACGAATTTCAATTAATCCTCTTGTACACCTCATGATCACAAATCTCCAACACAAATGAAAAAATATCAGATTAATCTCAGGAATAGTAAATATAAATTTCCCTTCTCCAAAACAATCATTTTATTCATCCCACAAAACACAAAACACATTTATTTATATCAAACCAATTTATATACATCATTTTATCAAAATAATATTAATATATTTTATTTAAAAATAATTCATTAAAGTAAAAAATAACATTAACACAAATAATATGAACACGAATATATACAAGACACCAATAATAGCCACATTAATCTCGAAGGTCGAAAAGAATCTGATATTCCTCATCAACATATGTTCTGAAAATAAAGTAACCTTTGAATGATATGATTTGATCACTTCAACTATATCATCTTTAACTGTCAATAAAATCACATTATCCATTGAATATTTATAACAATTACTGCTATATCCATTTGATGATACAAAGATTACAAACTTATCACATTCATACATATTTACAGTCATAATGAATTTCTTGATATGACTGATTCCAACCTTAGATACGAAATCCTTGCATTGAACAAATACAACAAGATCATTATAAAAAACTATTATATCGATACTATTATTTCTATTCACAAGCTTTGTCACATTCACACTGAATTTTACATCCTTTCTGAGTATATTAATTATCACATTCTCAAATATTTGACCTGCAATAGAAGACATGAGCGTCAAACACTAGCCTGATTTCAGAGACAATTTTAACTCCTTCTCTCTAATGAATCAAACAAAAGGGTGAAAGTGACTCGACAAATGTATCTTATCAAAAAAAGACTTTATCACATCACACTTACCTTTTTGAACATTTGTTAAAGTATTTATCACTTTATCATTTCAAATTCATCTTTCGATCACATCTATAAATAAAGATATAAATTTCAATGCTATTTATATATTTTTCAAACACCGATGATCAATTTTCAAATCATGTCTCACATATATCACATGATAATCTATCAAACATTTTTTCAAAATCTAATCACAGTTGAAACAAAATCTTCTAAATGATCTCCTCCCTAGAGCCCCCCAGAAGGCAACTTGCATCACCAATGCTCAGACGGGCTGCATGATCCAAAGGACCAAGTCCCTATCCAACTCAAACTGGCAAAATCACATGTATATTTTTTTTGTTTTACGTATGTTTTATTTTACACTTTAATAGAATCAAATTAAATTTGCTTTATCAATTTATCTGAATAACATGTTAGCCTCTTTTCAATGATCGATTCAACCTTTTTTTTATTCTCCATCTTAATTTTCATGTGAAATGATAAACAATAATAATATTGAAACACTCCATTTATCTCATGTTTATATAATCACATATCTCTATCACGAGTCTTAATCATATAGCTAGTCAGTACATCCCTTTTCATTTGATTTCTATAAACATATTTCATGTCCCAATCGCTATTTGTCAATTTAGCATAATAGATAAAATCATATCTCGTGTAATAATAAAACTTGAAATCATAAAATTGATAACAATCATAGAACACAAATTCATTATCCTCCATATAAAAGAGATACACCTAATTCGATATCTCGTTAATCCTTCAATACTTTTTATGTTCAAGAATATTTGGTTCTTAAAGATAATCATACTTATGTCAAATATATTGAATACTTGTTGTCCCAAATTAGATGCGCACACATCTTGAATCGATCTTTGCTTTGTCTTGAATTTTTTGATAATCGATAAAAACATATTTATTTATTCTCATCATATTACACTAGATATTTATAATGAATCAATAAAAATATTTGTTTATTTATTTAACCAAAAATATAACATTTACAGATATATTGAATCTCATTCAAATATAATTTTAATCTTTTTGGCCACAAAATTGTGTAACATGCCCTCGCCATCAATTTGAAATCTACATCTTTTCAAAAAATTGATCAAGATAATCTGTTCCTCGGATCGCAACACATCCTCCTGTTTTTCATCTATTTTTGTCAACACAGGAACATATGGAATTATGCCATATCTCTTGATATGATTTTTCAATACCCTCACATTTGAAGTCATACAAAATTTCTTCTTGCGTATCTTACAAATTATTTTTTGTTCATTCAAATCTGACGTAAAGTTTTTACAAGTTGAATCTATTTTTTTGTTTCTTTTGAATTCACTCACTACCCAAATTATCCCTTTTATATTTTCACAATGTATAGTAAGTTTTCTCAAGCAAAATTACATCCAACTCTCCCAAATCACCATTTGGAAGTTTCATCAACTATATCAAAATTAATGGATAAATCATTCTGGGTAGGTGTTAATCAAATAACACCAAT
>CAJVPT010002324.1:0-17994 GCA_910592055.1 Acaulospora colombiana | reverse complement strand
CAAAGGTGTTACTTGACTTTTCTTGGTCACTAGAAGTCAAGTTTTTGAGTGAAGAGGTTTGTAAACAAAAGGGAAAGAATAGAGGTGACTCTTGAAGTTATACTTCAAGTTGTTTTAATAAAAGTATTAAGACTTTATTAGCAAAGAAGTATAAAAACTTCTTGTGAATATCTTTTTGTGTGTGATCAGAAAATCAGTGGAAAGAGTTTTTAATAAAAACTATAATATAATACATAATATATTATTTATATTATTATAATTTAATGACCTGTGGGTCCATAGCACAGTGGTAGTACTCCCAGGTCGCAATCACAAAATCCAGAGTTCAATACCACACAAGGATGAATGTGAAAATAAGCCACAGGTAGCACAAAGACTTCATCTACCCCATGATAATAATCAAGTGCCCCAATAAGGTAATAAAGAATACCCATTCACTTATATAGCCATAACAAGGCATAATAATACAAGTTACAAATAGGCGAACATAAGTGATATGATTTTCCACACAAGACAGATTACCTGATCATGACAGGAAAAAAGAAGGACTTGTCCACTTAGAGAATAACAAGACATACCCAAAGAAAACAAAATTCAGCCCAGTGTGATGCTGAAAGATACAAGACAGGCCCTCAAGAAGGGATAATCAAGTGATCCAACATCCTTCACACAAAACTGCTCCATCAAAAGGATCAAGATAGACTGTGACACAAGACAAGCCCGATAGATACAATAACTTTAAGCGCTAACAGGGTCATCCTGTATAAGAGATCCCCAACACCAGTGGTGATGGGTATCTTGGGCAAGTTCTTGACATGTTGGTTTTCCTAATTAAGGATAGCACCAGGTCATCCGGTGAGCCACAAACCCTAGAAAGTATCACTTTCAGATGTAGGGTAATATGGTGAGGTCACTTTACAAAGGTAGACTCCCCAAACTCTTATAGCTTAGTTAGAATTAAGAGACAGTCCTACACTAAACAGTCACATAGTTACCCCATCCTAGTTGGGTGAGACATAAATAGATACCTATTATACTATTCATTGATCTGTAAATCCTTAAACAGTACGGATAATTACTCATCCCGATTGTTCCTAGGACATATCTTGATTATAATAAAAGCAAAAACTGGTGCGAGAATGAGCTAGCGTTTAAAAAAAAAAAAAAAAAAAATTATTATAATTTAATTAATTATATATTATTATATAAATAATATCAATAATAGATCTGTGGGTCTATAGTACAGTGGTAGTGCTCCCAGGTTGCAATCACAAGGTCCAGAGTTCAATACCACATAAGGGCCATGTAAGAAAAATAATCAGGTTGCACAAGGATGGGACTTCTGGTTTCCTTGTTGATCGCTGAGCTGAAAAGAATCTATTGTGAGGATTGCATGAAGAAAGGCCTTTGATCTGATTACACAAAATTATACCCGACCTAACCCCCTGAACTAGATAGGATACAAACCCAGGATCCTGCTTTTAGGACTGCAGTAATCATCTGAACACAACACTAATCCCAAACTGTACCAGCAGACTCTGGGACCCCGCTTTTAGGACTGTGGCAATCGTCTGAATATTTTCTACCTCAAAACTGTACCAGCAGACTCTGGAATCTAACTGCCCTAACTTGGAATATCCCAATCTGGTGCTTGCTTAAATAAAGGACCTGTCGAACAGGACTTGTCTATGATGCCGCAGGTGGTAACAAAGAAGAAAGAAATCTTTTCTGAGGTTCAAATGAAAATTATCAGGATATCTGGGTGGTTAAAATAATCCTTGAGGATTTGTTACTAGTATATAAGTTAGCATAGTAGTCCCTCATTAATAGAATTAGCTAACTATACCAACATCACTGTTGATGACTGTTATTAACCATCCGGTTCCTAGTTAGGCGTGCCCACCTACAGAGGGGTTTCAAGCAGGTCTGCCTAGGACAAGCCGTGATAGATTATCATTAATCTGCATATATATGTATGAGATGATTGATGTAACACTTAAGATTTAATTATCAATAAAGAGTTCGCATCTAATACCAGTTGTGGTTTAAGAAAAAAAAAATAAAATAAAATAAATAAATAATACCAATAATTTATAAATATGAATGATTTTTTTCTTAAGTTTTATAAATTTTTGTTAAATAATAGATAAATAGTTATCAAATTTTTAATGAATGGTCAATAAATTTTTAATTAAATTTTTAATAAATAGTTGATGAATTTTTTATGGATTTTTGATGAATTATTAATAAATTAATGTTAAATTTTTATTGAACTACCAATAAATAATTTTGTAATAAACTTTTAATAAATTTTTATTGAATAGTTAATGAATTATTTGACAAATCCTTAATGAATTTTTTGACAATTTATTGTTAAACTTTTAATTAATAAATTTTTAATTGTTGAATTTTTTAATTGTCAAATTTTTGATTGCCAAATTTTTCATTGTCACTTTATTGTTAAAATAATAATATATCGAATGGCAGCAATCAAAAAGAATTTAGTAATATTTTTATTATTAAATTTAATTAAATTTAACAATAATTTAACTATCAAATGATATAATTTTGACTAATGATATTTTAATATAAGAAAGTTTACTAGAAAAACATAAGATTTAAAAATTCTCAATCCCAAGTTAGTACTTAAAAAAAAGATTAAAGAAGTAATTTATAGTGACTAAAGCCCTTTAAAGATCCAAAATAATAAAATAAATCATGCAGACATTAGAACTTAGGAAGAATCTATTATCAAGGAAAATATTAGAGAAGGAGTATATCAAAATTACCTGATAGATATATTTTAATATAATCTTGAATCTAAAGAAAAACTAATCTTCTATTATAAAGATTACTTATTAATCATAATAAAGAAGAAATAATGATAAGAGCAGCTTAGATTCAAATAGAAAAAGAAGAAAAAAAAAGCAAATTCCAAATAGGAATAAACAGTTGACTTTTATCTATATGAGTTGAATTAATAGTAATTATAACAATACTTTTGATAGTTTCAATTAAAAGTATGGTGAAGATATTTATAGACAGTTAAATATGATTTTTAAGTGAAAATCTTTAGAAAAAGAAGACTTAAAAAGGACATACAAGAGATGACTCAAAGAAAAAAATTGGTTTCTTTAAATATATATTGTAAAACTAATAAAAAAGAAAAATATAGATTTAAAGCTCATAAAAGTTAAGGTGCACTCAAATGATCCTTATAATGAAGAAATAAATACCTTAGTTAAGGAAACCCTAAAATTTCCATTAATTGAATGAAAAGATTTTACTTTATACAAAATTATTACTGAAATTAAGTGACAAGGAACAACTTTAGATAATTTAATTAGGTAGTTTATTAAGAATATTAATAATAAAATAACCGTCTATCAGTAAATACAGTAAAACAGAATAAAGAAAAAATGAAATCATTAAATTTCAGAATACTAGACTTATACATAGAATCTAATATAGAAAAGAGTTAAATATAAAAATATGTAAAATACATCTTTTAAAAATTCCAATAAAGAAGTTTTTTTATTAAACTGATCAATGATAAGCTATTTACCCTAAATAAATTGACTGTAAGAAAACTGAACCTATATAAGCAAGTGAAATGTATTGCATATAGTCAATAAGATAAAACTATTGAATACTTACTAAAATATTCAGCCTATAAGAATTAGCTACAAGAGGCATGGAATAAAGGAGTAAATGAAATCATTAGAAACTTTAAAGAGTTATTATAGGAAAGAAAGAGAAAGACTAAAGAAAAAAATTTTAAATTAATTATCGATAACCAAGAAGAAATAAAAAAGTTTGATAAGTAGATCTCTAAAGTAGTGGAACAGATTTCTAAAACTAGCTAAAATATACTAAATTTTTATAATGGTCTTATAAGAACTGATTTTATTCTAGAAATAGCAAACTTAAAATGTCAAGATAAATATATAGGAAGAATAGTAAAAAAAAGTGAATAATAAAAATATAAAAAAGAGTTTGTAACCAAGTTTGAAAAAAAGTTTAAAACAAGAGATATGAAAAGATAATTGAATGGGAACAAATACAAGAAATTGATAGAAAGGACAAGACAAAAAGACTTCTATATTTTTCAAATAAAAAAACTATATTTCTTAGAAAAAAAAATCTACTACCTGAAGAAAAAAACCTTGAAGACAAAAGTTTTCAAGAAATTTTAACAAAAAAAAATAGAGTATAGAATGAAATAGTTGGATTTTAAGCTCTGTTAGAATCTTATAGAGTAATTTGCAATAGTAACTTGCAGATAATGAAATTAACTATTGAAAAGATCTTTGTCTAAACTATTAATAGATTGATAAATTACTTTCAAAGTTGCACTTAGAGTTTTAATAATTCTTAAAATAGAAACAAATAAATTAAGTAGTAACTTAACTTTAGCAATACATTTTTCAATATAAAATATATATATGTTTAATAAAGCCCACATACCTAGCCTAATAGAGGGTTTTAAAAAAAATAAAAATAAAAATAATCAATAAATAAAATTTTAAATAGCTTGTAACTAGAAAATATTATTTATTTGATTATGAACCTTTTAAAAAGAAATTTTTTTTTTTTTTTTTTTTTTTTTTTTTTTTTAATATAGTATCAAAATAATCTATAAGAATAAAAAATATTGTTTTTTAAATCTGACTTAGTTTTGTTTAAAAATAAAAAAATAATAATAATAATAATATAACTGTATAACACGTGTTGAACAAAAAAAATTCATTACAGGTTATACCCAAAAAGGTTATGAGAAAATTATAGATTGCGCCTAAAAGGGCATCAGAAAATTACTGTTTGTTATCTCGGTTCAAATGCAAAATAGCGAAAGAAATTTTATACTTGGCTTATCTGCCGCTTCTTTCATTACAGGAATAGCCGGTTCTTTGTGGTACACTAAATACAAAGGTACACATTTTCAAATATATTGCGTGTGAAAGTCGATAGATGATCGGATAAATAATTCTGTTATCATGTTATAGTCAAATCTTTGTCTCGGGAGTTTTCTACCCCGGCCTCTATTTCATTAGAAACAGTCGCCAAATATAGACAAGCGACTTTATATTCCTTACAGGCTTTTACGGTTGGTACTGTTCTTTGTGTATCGGTTAGTGGATTATGCGCGATTGGTATTGGCGCTTTACTCGATGTCAGTAATGTAAGTTATGTTATCACTTCTAAGATGAAATCCTCATACCTTCGTTAATATTTACTCCACATGGTATATAATACTTTGATCAGATTCAAGAGTTTCATGAAAAAATGAAGGATTTGATTCCATACTACGTTCCTTCTTTACGTAATGCGATAAGAAATTCTGAGCAGGATGAAATGAGTAATTCCGAACAAAATGATTGGAAACTTCTGCAAGAAGAGTGGCGAAAGTTTTTGTTAGAAAGAAAAATAAAATCAGAAGAAAAACAAGACCCTCAAAACAAAAAATGGTGGCAGAAGTAACACTCATAAAGAATGCACCTTCCAACGACGATAAGGATTGTTGTTAGCTTAGGACTGGACTATTATTCTGCAAATATCAATCCCACGATGACAACGCTCAGAGAAAAAAAGAATCGATTTGGGAGTTACTGTAGCTCGAATGTTTTGTTTTCGAATCGAGATTTTAAAAATTGGAATTTCTCGTGTTTTTACAAAAAATATACTCTTCTACTATTGCAGTTGAGCCGGAAAGTAATAGAAGTTGCAAAGTTGTTTTTTTATTACAGTATATTAAAAAGATTGGTAATTTACTTTCTTGATTGACTGTTGACCTAATGGTTTTTTTTTTAAAAAAATTTCAAATATTAACAAACAAAATAGTCGATTAAAAATTTTACTAGTTAGTTCTATAAATAATTATTATTTGATTATTCTAAAAAAATTTTAATTCGAAGACCAATCTAATTTCCAAAGCTTATTCCTTGAAAATTTTATTGTGCAAATCCGTGAAGTAGTTTATAAAGTCATCTATTTATTTAAAAAATCAAAGGTTGAATATTATCATTGGAAGTTTTATCAACAGCTCAAGATATTAGTATTTTTCTTCTTAAACCATTTATTGACATACTGTATATAAAGGGTTAACAAATTTTATATAATATTTATTTATAAATTCTATATAATTTATGTATTTTATTATTATCAAACGTTACTTTTGATGCTGACTGTACATACGTTTTACCATAGGGAATATCACATTCCATAATTAGATTATTTAATAATGCAGCATCAAAGCCATTCGTATATACATTTTCGCAAAACCACGTAGAGACATCGCGTTAATATAAATAGATTTTTTCGCATTTCTAAATCGAGTTAAAACATTTGCCAGCGTAATATCAAAGCATTTTATAGTCCGGTTTTTAATTAATGATAACTTTGCGTATAGTGAACACCTATTATTCTAATTACGATTCGTAAATCGCGAATGGGAAATCGCCAATCACAGTGTCGCACAATAATAAGGCGTGCACCCTTATTTTTTGATACATTAGTTCAATTGCTGGGAGGGATCAATTCTTTCATACAAATTTGTCTTTCCAAAAAGCCACTAAATTTGTTTTGGGAGAGATCCTTATTATTATTTTTTTTTTATTTCCTCTTCCTCATTTAACGAGTAAAGTCCAGAGATTTCGCACGTGACTGGTTTTATTATCTCTTAAATTTGCTAGAAATCTACATTCCCTTGTGTCGACCTTGTCGAATTCCATTCTTTCTTCTTTCGGACTATATTGGCCCACGTTCTTGAAGTATATAAATTCTCTGTGTAAACTAGTGTCCTGGCGACAGTCTCATTCAGGTAGAAACAAAAAACTTAGTTGGCAATCGACAATCTTTATATTTGCGAAAGCAACACAATCAATAATGTCTGTTGGAGTTCACGACAAGTATATTGGACTGGCTTTAGCTGTCTCTTCCAGTCTGTTAATCGGCACCTCTTTCATTATAACAAAGAAAGGGTTGATTGATGCGACGAGTAGGCATGGTAATGTTTCGTGATTTAACTTATCCGCAAACTTGATTCAAAAAAATTTACCTGTGTATGTTTATAATCGATATACTTATTGCAGGTTCTGCTGGCGACGATCACAGTTATTTGAGAAATCCAATTTGGTGGGCAGGGATGACAACAAGTATGTTAAATATTGCACCCCCTCTAGCTTAGAAAACTTTTATTGGTATTTTTTAACGTTACCGAATATTTTGTTTATTTATCAGGCAGAAATTAATTGTCGTTTTTATTTATATATCCAATGGTCTAGTGGTTCTTGGTGAATTATTGAATTTTGCTGCTTACTCTTTTGCTCCGGCCATTCTCGTAACTCCCCTTGGGGCATTAAGCGTCCTAATTGGGTAAGCATGTTCTTTGCCGGGGGCAACCATATTATAACACACTGCCGGGTCAAATATTAAGAAAATTATCGGTTATGTCTTTTTTGTGTTCCATCAGATCTGTTATGGCATCTTTATTTCTCAAAGAGTATCTCGGCCGGCTAGGAACAGTGGGTTGTGGCTTATGTTTAATTGGATCGTTACTTATTGTATTGCATGCACCTGCAGATAAGGACATTCTGACAGTTGATGAAATTCTAGCTTTCGCTCTTCAACCTGGCATGTATAGCTTTGATATTTATAGCGGTTAATCAGAAAAAAAAAAACCCCAAAAAAATTTTCCAGACTAATTTATTCAACGGTCGTTTAGGATTTTTAATTTATTGTTTCCTGGTAGCGATTTATACTTCTGTCGCCATATATGTTGTTGTTCCAAAATATGGGAAGCAGAGTCCATTGCCTTACCTGTCAATTTGTTCGTTGGTTGGATCTATTTCAGTAATGGCTTGTAAGGGATTTGGTATAGCTTTAAAACTCACTTTCGCGGGAAAAAATCAGTTCACCCATCCCTCCACATATGTCTTCATAATCATATCGGCAGTCTGTATATTAATACAAATGAACTATTTCAACAAAGCATTAGATCAATTTTCCACTAATATGTGAGTACAAATTTCATATCTACCTTTGATTTTCTCGGTTCACTAACGAATTCCATACCTACTTGTTTAATAGAGTAAATCCTATATATTATGTATTTTTCACGACTTCGACCATAATTTCATCTGTTCTTCTATTCCAAGGGTTTAACACAAGTCAACCAGTAAATGTCATCAGCCTACTTTGCGGGTTCCTAACCATTTTTGCTGGGGTATACTTACTTAATACAGCAAAATATGATGAAAGGATATTACCAAAATCAGCACAAAATGGAAATGCGATATTGCTGTCTTCTATTTCGGATAGAAATGATTCTTTGATGAGAGATGCAACGCTATTTTCTTACGAAGAGGAGAGCTTAGGATTAACGCAATTAAATAATGATCCATCGGATTCCGAGGAGGAATGAAATTGTTTAGAGTAGTGCTGTAAAACAATCGTGCTTTTTAAGCATTATGGACAATGTAAAATAGATTTATCACACAAATGGATTCTGGCAAATTTACACGAAGAACATACTGTCCCCTGTTATTAATTAATGTACATTATACGATGGTAACATTACAAGGTACTCTTTCGCACAAAGTAATAGTGGTGGCTTAGTTTCCATCAAGGATGGTTAATAGATTTCGTTTCCAAAACCTCGAAGATCGATAGTTTGTCAAAAAAAAAGAATATATATACAGTATATATATATGTATATAATTTAAATCTTGTCGTACAGGATACGATGTTTTAATTTTTTTTTTTTTTTTTCCAATTCATTGGGCAAAAATTAAATAATCAAAATAAAATACCGGCATATTCAACAAAATGGTTAGCTTGAACATCTTTAAACATATGAATATCGATTTTTTTATAGACATTGTGAAAGAAGTTTTCAAATTATTCCACACGCATCCATTATTATAAGTATGATGTGGTGATATCTATTCTCGTTGTTCACCGGTAGGAAAAAGTCGAGTTGCAAGAAATCAGGAATAATAAAAAAGCTTATTTTATTTGGAAAAAAGAATTCATATCATCATTATTCTTTTTTTTTTCAATGCCCAAGAGGCTGGTGTTTATGACGATTGAAAACACAAAAATATTAACAAAATCTGCTATTTGTCACCTACAAAGTAGGATGACCGTTTGATGAGGGATGGCGTGTAGGCTATGTAAAGACATGGGTTCAACGTATTTGAGTACGAATATCAAACACCGTCGTACGTTTTTTCTCTTTCTTGCCGTTGTTGAACACATTCCAAAAACGTAAGGTCTCGTCACCAGCACCGGTAACGATATTTTCTCCATCGGGAGAAACGGACAGGTAGAGGACACGCAAAGTGTGACCTTTTAAGACAGCCAACTGCTCCATATTTGGATACTGCCAAAGAATTATTTGATTCTGAGAATATCCATGGGTAGAAACAAGCTCGTTTGCGTGCCTTGACCAGGCAAGATTGCAAACCTGACGGGGAGATTAATGCTGTAATCAATAAACACGACGTAAATACGTTATGAAATGTTTGTAACCAATACCTGCGACTCGGTATCATAACATCCCAAAACCTCGCCGGTTGTGGTGCTCCAAAAACGAATCTTTTTATCATGTGAACCACCGCCGCTTGCTAAAAGACCGTGTGAATGTGGACTCCAGGTAATCGCTTTGACGGCAGCGGTATGATGGGGAAACTTGTGAACGGGCATATCATTTGTTCGATCCCAAATCAAGAGCTTATTGTCGTTGCCTCCACTGGCAAGTTGAGTTCCTTCCGGATTCCATTTAAGACCACAAACCTTGACATTTAATCAACCAACAATTAATTAATTTGTTTGTTTGTTTGTTGCCAGGATTAGGATAAATTGTCTTCTTACCTCTTGCTTGTGTCCCGTCAATTTCACCGTATAATCGTTGTGATCTCTGACATCCCTATGATAGATTAATCTGTCGCGACTGCCTGAACTAACGGTGTACGAATTCCAAGCCAAGGCACCTTTACACATCGAATTTTAAGTAAAACTTTCTAGCTTGATGTTGAATCAAAAACCATTCATATTTACTCCTCACCCACCTACTCGTTGACTATGTCCCTTCATTTTTCTAACTCTCTTGCTTGTGTGAATATCCCAAATCTCGACGGGTCCTGGGGCTGTACCAACAGCTATGTGAGAACCCTTTTAAATTATAATAGACGATTATGGTTTTATTTTATTTTCATTGAAATTTAGATCGATCGTGTTATTACCGTAGGCATCCAACTGACTGATGTGACATTCTCATCGTTGTTACTATGTCCTGTACTTGCCATATCGCAAAGTTTCACAACCTAAATTACGGAAATTTTTTTATTTTCAACGACGAATGATAAAAATATTGCCACCTTTTCAAATCACATCATCATCTTAATACCGAAAATTAATGATAAACATACATACTCTCGATGTAACTGCATTCCAAAGGTAAACGCATGTGCCCAAACCCACTCCCAAGACATTAGAAGACGACCAATCCACCAGGTTCAAATAGAAATCATCCTGTTATTGAAGAATTTCAGTTGGAATTGTGAGTGAATCAAAGGCAGGCACATTAGTAATAAGTAAGAGGGATAATCTACCTGAAGGTCTGGTGCATCAAGCACCTTGTACGGAGTTTTGCTAATATATCGAGGAGGCTTACGAGGACTAGTCAAAATCAACTGCGCTTCTAATGGAAGCGGACTCGAATTGTAACTATTCTTAACCGGCGAATCAAAAAAATAACTACGCTGTTTCGTCGGTGAACTAAATGACAGCAATTTTTTAGGAGATCTAGTGGGCGTAGAGTTCAACCGACGAATTATATCATCGGTTGTTTCCCTCAGTGGCATCATAGCCTGACCCACAACGGCTCTGTAGAGGCGACCTTCCTCTTCTATTCAGAAGTTATTTGTTAACTTGTTGGTGATGTAAAAGATACTTGCATAAAAACTAATCAATACATATTCAAAAACATCAGATATTAAAAATTAATCAAGGAAATCACCTTGCTGTGCTTCCTCTTCGATAACCGAGATCTTTCTCTTCTTGGAGCTTTCTTCGGTAACGATCCGCATCTGCAGATCCTGGACCGGATTAGGGGTTCTTTGTGGAAGAAGCCTATATAGATCGATATTGTATTCTATTTTAATTTTTACCATGTAAAAAGCTGCCGAATAAGACGAGGCTTACCGATCATAATCAGGAGTACGCGTTTCTCGTGGAGGTGTGGATATGATGCTTCGTGTACGTATTGTGGTGTTATTACTCCTGGCAGTATGTGAACCACTGCTCTGAATACTTTCGCCCTGATTTACGGAGGCAGATCGTTGACCGGCGTTTTGCGGCATTATCAAAAAGACTATGTGACGTCTTGTATAAACTTAACGCGTGTATAATGAATGTTATGATGTTGGCAGTACGAAAGAGCGAGTTTTTTTAATAAATGGGTACATTTATGCGAGAATAACTAAAATTCATAGACATCTAATAATGTCGTGTTCTTATTTTTAAGCAAACGTCAAATTTTTGCCTTACGCAAGTCAAGTCGCAAACTCACCGTAACAAAAAATTTTGCAGTCTAACAGTTGCGGGAATAGTGGAGAGGTATAGTGCAACTGTTTAACGCAGTATCGAAGTAGTAATGAAACGAGAGCGGGTATAGTGAATGAATGGACAATGTAAATTTCATGAGTTTTTTGATGTTGCATATATCAGTCAATCCTAATGGCTTTGAAAATTAACATATTTGGAAATCCGCATATTCGTGAATTTGGTAGATTCGGAGAAATTTTTGCTTGTTTATTAAAAACCCACGACTTTTATTTTATTTTTACTAAAAGTGGGGTTTCTACATCTGACTTGACTTCATCACGACACATTTTAAATCCGCAATCAGACCATTATGACAATTCTACCTTTATTAGGAAGCAAGTTTAATTCATTTTTTTATATAAATCACAAATGTGTATTAGCTAATAAACTATAATACATTTTGAAAGTTCTTATTTAGTAAATACAATTACTAAGTTAATTTAATTTTTTTTAAATACTATTGCTAAGTTTGACTTTTCAAATGCTATTATTATTATTATTATTATTATTATTATTATTATTATTTTAATTCACAATTAGATTGATAATAACTTATCTTTATTTTATTTTATTTATTATTTATTATTATTATTATTATTTTAACAAAATAATATAAAGATAAATAGATCTATATAAATTTTGAAACTTATATAAAAAAAAATATAAATAATATTTAACTATTATTTATACTATTAATTAAGTATAGATGCTTTATAAGATAGAATTGAAAATGTCTAATAATAAATAAAAGAATTAAAATTTGAGTTATAAATCTAAAAATAATAATATATTCTTAAAATATTTAATATATAGTATAAAATTTTACAAATTATTTATATTACTTTTTTGAAGTTTAGCAAAAACAAAATTCAAGAAATATTATAAATTAATAATTTAAATAATAGAAAATTATTATAAATGGTTTTTTTATAGTTATTAATTTAAAATTTTTAATATTTTCTAATAAGAAATATTTGATTTTTATTTTTATTTCTTTTTTTAAAATTTTATTTTTATCTGAAAATTAGTTAAATCAGATTTTAAACTATAAATCTTTATTTATTTATTTATTTTTTTTTTAGTATATTTTATATTTAGAATATTTTTTTAAAATTAAATTTCTATTTAACTTACTTGTCTCTATTTTATAAATTTCTTAAAACTCTAAATGTAACTTTAGAAATGATATTCTCTATTAGTAGTTTAGATAAAAACCCTTTCAACTACTAACTTTATAGTCTATAAATTACTATTGCAAAATACTTTGTAAGATTCTGACTAGATTTAAAACTCTAATCACTTTATTTCATATTTCAATTTTTTTATTAATTATTTTAAGATTTTTATCTTTTAAATATTTTTTTTTTATAGTTTTCCAGCTTGAAAGATACTGAAGTCTCTTAATCTTATCTTCTTTATGAATTTTTTGTATCCACTTCTATTTAATTGTTTTTTTATATCTTATATTTTAAATTCTTTTTTGAACTTGATTATAGATTCTTTTTTGTATTTTTAATATCCATTTTCTTGCTTTTTTTCTATCTATTTTCTATAATATTTTAGATTTGTTATTAATTGAATAAGATCAGTTCTTATAAGACTAGCACATAAGCTTAAGATGTTTTAATTAATTTTTAAAGTTTGTTTTATTAGTTCAAAAATCTGTTTGTTTAGTTTTTCTAATTCTTTTTGATTATTTATAATCAATTTGAAGTTTTTCTTTTTGGTTTTCTTTTTCTTTTCTTGTAAAATTCCTTTAAAGTCTTTAAAAGTTCTATTTATTTTTTTCTTTTATATCTCTTATATTTCATTTTTATAGGTTAAAAATTCTAACAAATGTTTCATTGTTTTACTTTAATAGTTACATATGATACATTTTACTTATATACAATACTTATCTATCTATGTATCTTATTTCAAATTTAATTTCGTATAAGAAGAACAGTACTTAACTTTATAGTTTATATACCTTGTTGATGACTATTGATATTAATAATTAATAAGGATCTTTCAAACATTTTAACTGGCTCACATATCACTACTAAAATTTTTGGACTTGAGTTTTGATTGGTGAAGTAATATTAGCTTTCTAGTTTTTCAACTTGGAATTTTTTGAAAATAGAATGAAAACTTTCTAATTTGCTTTGTGCATAAGCTTTATTACTAAGTATCCTTAATAGTTTTATATTTTCTCTGGTTTAGACTTTTTCAAGCAATAGAGATTGAAATCTATTTAATATGCAATCAGAATATAAGTGGCTCTAACTTAAAAAAAGGTTAATCAAATATCTTGTAACCTTTACCATGGTCAGATGGACTTTTTTTTATATCCAATAATGTATCAGTAACATGTTTTATATTTATCTACATCAATATATATGACTTATAGTAAATCCTAAGTTCTTATAGAGCTAAGAAAATGTATTCAGACACATGAGATAGTCAATAAAAGCTTGTTTATCAATTTTATCCAATGTGTTTTATATCAGCCAATCAGAATCAATGAGATCTGTGCTACTCAAAATTTCAAATCAAGTTGGATTAGACAAAATTTCCCAAAAAGCTGTAAAAAAAAATAGATCTTAGAGATCACAATGTCAGTCAAAAAATAGAAAAATAAGTTCTTTGACTAGAACATAACTTTTGTTATTTTTTCACTATAATTGAGAGATAATAAGTACTTTACTATTGATCTTTTTTATGTATAGTTAGAGAATCAATGAAAATAGTTATATCTATTACCTAATATATATATTCTATCTTTACAAATATCTTATTTTTTTTTTAAGTACTTATAACCAGGCTAGATCATTAGTTTATTAATCAATTAAGTAATATGATATATATTACAACTAAACTATTATTTTAATCTAACTAATTTGTCATAAGTATAAAAGTCTTTAAGTTTGATCTTGAAAACAATATTTTGCTTTACAAAAATCATATGTATAGTAGATAAAAAAGAAGAGAATATTATTAATACTATAGTCTGACTTAAAAAAAGCATAATAAACAAAGTAAACTATAGGTTATACAACAAATAGTCAAATAAAAATAAACGATTATACAAAATAAAGAAAATATATTAGTTTCAGAAACCTATATAATACTTAATAGTATTATTACAAGTATTTTAAAAATAGATAAAATACTATTTCACAAGGAACAAGTCTTGATTTAATATATAATTTATTTCTGGCAACTGGAAAAAGAAAAGTAAGAGGATCTATTAAAACAATATATTGAAAACAAATTTTTTGTTATAGTTAAAAAAAAAGACAGTTCAAGCAATACAAAAACTTTTTATATAGAAAATATATCAATAAAAAATAAATTGATATTGAATAATAAAATTACAATATCTAATACTTAAGAACAAGAATAGATAAAAGGAAAAATAGAACTTAAAGTATTTAAAAAAGATTCAAGGTCAAAATATTAATGAATATAACTTATATAGTACAAAAAATAAAACTATAAATTCTATTTCAAATCTATACTATATAAGCAAAAAAAAAATATATTTATTAGAAGTGATTATAGTAAATATTTTAGAAAGTTTGAAAAAACCTCGCTGATCCTCTGACCACACACAAAAAAGATGTTCACAAAAGTCATGTCACTTTTATACTAATGAAATCTTAATACTTTTTTTAAACCAATCTGAAGGGTTTTCTTCAGAACTCCGCTACTTCCCCCTATATTATTTACAACCTCTTTCAAACAATACTGGACTCTTGTGACCTGCAAAGTTCAGCACTCACCTTGACTACCAATGGCAAAAAAGTTTTTCAAGGGAGAAGAACCAACAGCAAAGTATCTGTAGTTGAAGTAAAGGAACAAAACAGTACCTAAGAAAGAGTCTCTCCCATTCAAATGACTCATTTTCCACCCTTTGAATAATTGTGTGTCCTCTTAGAGCTACCACTTTTCATAGCTTTTTAAGGAATTTTGCCTATTCCAGCTTGATCCTAAAATTTTGAATAGTATAAATTCCACTGATTCTAATTGGTCATCATGAAACGCGTTGAACAAGATTGATAAACAAGTTCTCATTGGCTATCTCATGTGTCTGAATGCATTTCCTTAGTCCCATAAGAATCTGGGGTCTATCATAAGTCATATGGTCTGGTGTGGATGGATACAGGACATTGCAATCTCCTAAATCGTTAACTATCAAGGAAGAGTAAACAAGCCCATGGACTGTTCACTCCATGAACTGTATACAAAGACAAATCTGACCACTCACAAAAATACAAGGGTTATACAAAACAGTTTCTTAGTAGATGGGTGACAAGAGTTCTGTGACATAAGACTATGCTCCAGAAAAGACACAGGACAACTCCACATTTTTTCTTTTTTCTTTTTAGCACTAACAAGGTTTATAGACCTTGTATAAGAAACCCCAATACTAGTGGTGCTGGGCATCTTAGCCAATTTCTTGGCATGTTAGTTTCCCCCAAAAGGATAATAACAAGCTATCCCATGGAATCCTCTAGGAAGCATCAGTTTGCGATGAGGGTATATAATTTGTGGTCCATTAGTTTGGTAGCATACATCCACTTCCTTTCAACTTTGTTAAGGATTAAGAGTAATTCTACACTAGATGGTAATATAGTTCCCCTATTCTAGTTGGGTGAGATGTAAATAGATGTCCTTTGTACTATTTGTTGATCTGTAAATCCTTAGACAATATAGATAACTAGTAATCCCAGTTGTCCCTAGAATGTATCTTAATAATTAATAAAGGATCCAACTCAATACAAGGATGAGCTAGCATTTAAAAAAAAAAATTTAGAAAGTTTGGAAGAAAAAACTAAAGCTTATCTGTACTAATATCCTAAAACTATCTCAAGACAAATAGAACCTTCTTTATAAAAGTTTTACAATAGTAATGAATAACTATTTCTTTATTTTAAAGAAAAAAAAGATCTTAAATATCTAAAAGTGGTAAATAAAAAAAAGAAAATTTTTAGTTTTTAACAATTAGAATTAGAAGAAAGAGAATACATAAGACAACTATCTATTAATAAAATAAAGAAAAAGAAATTTTGAATTCACAATCTAAAAAAAAGACAAAAATATATAGTATATAAATTTAATAAATATAAAATACAAATTTTCTAGAAACTATATAAAAGAACATCTTAAAATATATGAAGAAGTTCAAAATATTAATATTTATGAGATAAAAATCAAGTTCAGAATAAAAACTTATGTCAAGTAGTATAAACATTTTAAAATTAACTCAAAAGAAATATAAATAACTTTACTTGAAATAAAGATAATAAGAATAATCTTTATCAAAATAAAGTTAACAGATTAAAGAATAAATAAGATCTTAATTGAATAAAACAATTATTTAGTTAGGCTTCTAGATATAAATAGAATATTATCAAGTTTAATAGCCAGGACACTTAATGATATAGAAATTAAGACCTATTATATATCAAAAAATCTGTATATATTAAAAAAACAAAACTTTACAGTAATATACTTTATAATTAAAAAGATAATAAGAGCCTACAAGTAATATATCTTCTTGTTAAAATTAAAGCTATTCTAGAATACAAGGATTATATTGAAAGAAACTACAATAGGTCCCAAATCTAAAACTAAAAGGTTCAAAAATAAATTTTAATATATAAAGATAGAAATAGATATCAAATCTATATTAAATTTATTCTTAGATAATAAATTAATAAGCTCTATTACAACCTTTGAATATAAATAGACAATTAAGTAAAGAAGAAAGTATTAAGATTAAAATAACAATAATATTTGATAAAGACATTATAGATCTTGAATTACCTAATAATAGAAAGTAATAGAAAACTATTAGAAATTTTTAAAAATCTATTGAAATGTTAAGACAGAAGACAACTTAATAATCCAAAGTAAATAAATAAGCATGATCTACTTAAGTTCATACTGACAAATTTTGAGATACCGAATAGAAGAATTGTCAAGCTTATAAACAAATTCAGATCTAGGTAATAAAAAAAAAGAAAGGTAAAAGGAATAGACTATTCCTAAAATGATATATCAGTTGATCAAGATACTATAGATAAGAAGAGAAAGAGCCTAGTTTTTCCTCAACAAAAACTTATAACAAGAGTAAAGAACAAGTAACAGATCTAGATGGGTTAGCAAAGCAATATGGTAATTTAAATATAAAACATTTTTATAGAATAAATATATAAAATTTTTGAGTAGTAAAAACAAAGAAAATAAATAAAAGATAAAAGAAAAATAATGAAGAAATTAAAAAAATTGTAGTAAAAATAGATATACATAATATTAAAGGTATTACAGATAAAACAAATCAATAAAGTTTTATTAAAGAGATACAAGAATGAAGAATATATAATAGAAATATATAGGAAT
>CAJVPT010002323.1:0-17995 GCA_910592055.1 Acaulospora colombiana | reverse complement strand
GTTTAGTTCAAACTAGCTTAGTGGACTCCTCATATTTTTTAAGTAGTGTAGTCCTTTAACTAATAATGTACAATGACTAGTTAGTCGTTATGTGAAAGTTTGTAAATTATTTAGGTATTTCTCAATATTTTAATAAAAACACGCCATTGCGACATGATTGCAGGTTTAAAAAAAAAAAAAAAAAAAAGAAGTACAATTTATTAAAATACAGAAAAAAGTACATAATCACTTCTAAAAAAATATATAGAATATGAGATGTGAAAAGGTGATCGAGTGGAAACAGATATCTGGAATTTATAATATATTAATGTTAAAATACCAGTATATCTATAGGATTAGGAAAGAAAGAGCAAGAGTATAGAAAGCCAATCTAGTAAGAAGTTGATATATGAAGAAAAAAGAATTGAAGACAAAAAGTTAAAAAAATTTTTACTAAATAGTGTGAAGTATGGTATGAAATAATTAGAATTTTGATCTTTGTTAGAGTTCAAAAGAATGATCTGCAGTAGTAACTTGTAAGCAATGATATTAAAAGTTAGAAGGATCTTTATCTGAACTTCTAATGGAGTAAAAAATTACTTCCAAAGTTACACTTAAAGAGGTAAAATAATCAAAATATAGTAAGTGAGTTAGTTAAAGAATTAGCTTTAGCATTTTATTTATTTATTTATTATTATTATTATTTTTTTTAAAACACTAGCTCGTCCCTGTATCGTGGCAATGAGGGCTTTATTTAGATAAGAAGAAAGTTTAGAGATAATCGGAATAAATAATTACTCATACTGTCTAAGGATTTACAGATCAATAAATAGTACAAAGAACTAACTATTTACATCTCATCCAACTAGGATAAGATAATTACATGACTGTCTAGTGTAGATTTTCTACTTACAAAAACAAAACTTTGAAAATAATGGGGAGATATGGCAATTCATACTATATTAAATTCTCTATTATGTCACGACACTCCCTAGGACCTAGATCTACTAAGCAACTTATTGCTATCCCATAAAAGAAGGCTAATATGCCAAGAATTCATCTGAGTTATCCAGCACTACTAATGTTGGGAATTTCTTATGTGGAGCCTTAACTCCACTAGCGCTTAAAAAAAAAAATTTTTATATAGATGTGTTCGGATCTTGTTCAAATGGACTTGGTGTTGTTGCTTTGTAGAAAAGGTAGTTCCAATGAGAGATTGTGTGTATCAAATACCTCCCAAAAAGATACTGATCCTTATGTTTCTTATGGTGTGTTGCTGGAGGAGGAAGGAAGGAGAGAAGAGAATATTGTCTGTCCAATATGTTCTGAACCAGCTTCTTTTCTTTTTGTGTTATCTATGATATAAGAGATTTTGTGTCCTGTATTCATCTGCATCAGACCCAATGACTTATAGTAGATCCCAGATTCTTATGGGTACTGAGGAAGTGCATTCAGACATATGAGGTGATCAATAAAAGCTTGTTTACCTCTTTTACTAATGTAAAAATATCTGTCCAATCATAGTGTGAGAAACTTTGGGCTACTCAAAATTCAGGGTCAAACTGAGGTAGGCAAAATTCCTAGAAAAACCCAGAAATGAGCACTATTAGAGCACAAACAATGATAAAGAGAATGGAAGAGGAGTCTTTTGTCACAAACAACATTTTGTATTGTTTTTCTACAGTATAAGATAACTATACATTAGTTTTTCTTTCTTTTAGAACTTTCTTGCCATTGATAAGAAGGGTATTGCTTGACTTTTTGGTCACTTGCAGTCAAGTTTTTGCTTGAAGAGAAGTAAAAACAAGAGGAAGAAGATATAGAGATAACTCTTGAAGTTTTCTTTAAGTTGGTTTAAAGAAAATGGTAAGACTATATTAATGCTGAAGTATAAAAACTTCTTGCAAAAGTCTTTTGTGTGTGGTCAGAAGATTAGCGAAAAGAGTTTGGTGAAATTGCTTTAATATTTTATTTAATATGTATAACTTATAAATGTTTAATAAAAACACATAATTAACCTGATAGAGGGAAAAAAAAAATAAAAAATAAAGGTACAATTTATTGAGGTATTAATTGTCATTAAAATGATCTACAAATGAATTATATCATTACAAAGCAATTTTATAATCTTATAAATTAGGTTTATTTATTTTTATTTTATTTTATTTTATTTTTTATTTATTTTTTTTTTTAACCACAATCATGCCACAATGGTGTGTCTTTATTGAAAAATTAAAAATAAATTTACAATATTTTATAGACTTTCACAAAGTAATTAACTCGTCTTCATACTAAAGTACTTTAAGTCAGATTTTGAGAACAATATTTCACTTTCCTAATAGATTGGTAATAATCTCTATCTACCAGGATTATTGTTAACAGTTTGTCACTGTTGATTGTCCGAAAACCAATGAATTGCTAAGTTAAAAAGGGAAAGGGAAAGGACAATTTGGAAAAGGGAACAATTCAAGGCCCACCAAAAAAATTCAAAAATAAAAACAACCTCTTCTCAAAATGGATCTGCCTGATTGGAATACTCTTCTTGTTTCACTTAAACCTCGGAAGAAATCTTCTTTTTCACCACCTGTGGCATCGGATGAGTCAATCCAACTGGTCTTTCATTTAAGTAAGCACCGGATTGGGATATCTCAAGGAAAGCATTTAGACCTCAGCTTTTTTCACTAAAGCTTTGTCACCACTTGAAGAACTTAGGTAAGAGATAGGAGTTTGCAATCCATATTACTCATCACTTGGTCTTTTGATGTTATGGAAGTTTTATTGAGGGATTTGAGCTTTTTGAGGGCAACTGTTTTCAGAACCTTCTTTCTGATCATCATTGACGTTATCAGAACACGTGATTATGACCAATAGGAGCTTGTTTACATTTCAAAAACTAACATGTTTTGTATCAGCCAATCATCTTTGGTGAGGATTTGTGCTACCAAAAATTCAGGGTTAAACTGAGATAGACAAAATTCTCCAGAAAACCATGAAAGCGATAGCTTTAAGAGGCCCAGCAGTAATTGGAAGGGGAAAAATAAGTCCTTCTGTTATCAAAAACCTCTATATACCTCTCACTTCAAAGGTTAAAAAGATCTTTAGGTACTTCACAGTCAGTTCTTCTTCCTTTGAGAACTTTCTTGCCATTGGTATCAAAGGTTTTACTTGACTTTTATTGGTTACTAGAAGTCATGTTTTTGAGTAAAGAGGTTTGTAAACAAAAGGAAAAGGATAAAGATGACCCTTGAAGTCATACTTCAAGTTGTTTTAATGAAAGTATTAAGATTTTATTAGTAAAGAAGTATAAAAACTTCTTGCAAACACCTTTTTTGTATGTGATCAGAGAATCAGTGAAAAGAGTTCTAAATTAGGTTTATTTATAATTGTAATTGATATCAATATTTACAATAGACTTATTTTCTTAATATTAATTAATATAAGTCTATGTAACTTGTTATTAAAGAAAATCTGACTATCCCTTATTTTATATCTATATTACCCTTTTAGTATTCCTACTATTTCAAAGGTTCCTGAATATATAGAACCCCTTTTGTATTTTATCCTGCTGAGTATTCTTTTTATATTATCTATTATAGTAAGTCTTAAAATACTTATGTAGAGTCTTAAATATTATTTTATTTTATTGAATCATTCTTTTTATAAAACCTATTATAGTTTGCCTATGAAATAATCATATAAAGTCTTGGACAAATATCAATTGATAGTATCTTTTTTTTTAACTAATATGCCTA
This sequence comes from Acaulospora colombiana, assembly GCA_910592055.1. Taxonomy (NCBI): domain Eukaryota; kingdom Fungi; phylum Glomeromycota; class Glomeromycetes; order Diversisporales; family Acaulosporaceae; genus Acaulospora; species Acaulospora colombiana. The sequence goes on along the minus strand of CAJVPT010002323.1, from coordinate 14,264 downwards.
GGTATTATTAGATCCTTCAAATTTTTTGATATATAGATCTTCAGCCTATCTATAGGAGTTTATTGAAATCAATCTTATGTAAAATAACTTCAGTACTAAAATTGACTAAAGTATTTTGTGATCTTTAAATATTTTATAATCAGGTAGGATCTTTATATAAGGTGACAGTAATTATTATTATGGAATAAATAGGATTTTTCTGTATTATCTGGGCTTAAGTAATACTATTTTGCAATGGTATTGAACTCAGAAACAATACTTAGTGATCTGGAAGCACTACTCTATACTGTTGATTCACATGTTATAATAAATTATATATTTCAATTTTTAGTACACTTAATATTATAAATTATAAAAAAATTTTTTTTAAAATTAAAAAAAATAAAAAATACAAGAAAAATCAAATATATTATATTTAAGTAAAAAACAAATAATATTTCAATAATAATAAATAATAGATACAAATAAAAATTAATTGCTTAAATAAAAAATATTAATAATTATTCAATTTCTATGAAAATATAAGATTATAATTTTAACTATAGTATATATATTTGAAATTAAAGACCTGTAGATAAAAATGGGTTCCTAAAAAAGAAGACGAAGACAAAAGTCAAATGTCACTCACTAAAAAACATTAAAATTTTTAAAATAATTACTATAAAAAAACTATTTACAATTGTTTTCCATTATTCAAATTATTAATTTATAGTCTTTTTTGACTTTTGTTTCTATTAAAGTAAAAAGCTATAAATTTTGTTCTTTAAAAAGAAATATAAGTAATCTGCAAAATTTTATATACTAAATACTTTAGGGATCTATTATTATCTATAGGTCTATATTATGAAAAAACTCTTTTTGCTGATCCCCAGTTTCCTAAAAAAATTTCCTTTTTTGATAATATTTTTGGAAAACCAAGAAGCCAGTCTTCAACATCTAAAAAACACATAGTCTAAAAACAACAATAGCTTGCTATCAAGCTTCAAAACCACTATACTTCTTTGTAACAACAATTACAGGGTAAGTATTAGAGAAAAAACTATCACAGATAGTTTTTCTTCATAGAAAAAAGAAAATCCCAAAAAAACTAATTTATAGTAAGCTCTTGAAGGCTCAACCTCAACTTCACAAAGCTCTCAGCCAGGCCAGTGCAGGTTAACACCTTTCTTGACACCAAATAAAGCACTATAGGCAATAACTTCAGCCAATAAATCAGCTAAAGCTTAGAGCCTATAACACTTAGGAGGACATCTAAGTCTCAATTACTCAATAGTAGAGAGTGACATAAACAACACAACAATACTCCATATCTTAAATCATGTAACGTGAACACGTCATGTCTGCTAGTTTGAACAGCAACCCATTTATGTGTTTAATAAACAACCTGTTTACATGTTTTCGCTTCATATTTATACGTGATAATAGTTATCAATAATACAACAGATCTAAAAATAGTAATGCAGCTTACAATCAACAGATCAACACCTTGTTTACATGTTTATATTTAATACTTACATGTGATAGAAGTTATCAACAATAACAATAGATCTAAAAATAGTAACACAACTTACAATTCAAAGATTAACATCTTGTTTACGTGTTTACACTCTATACTTACACATAATAGTAGCCATCAAAACACAATAGATCTAAAATAGTAATACAACTTACAATAAACAGATCAATATCTTGTTTACATAAACAAAACAAATAAACAAACAAACAAGTACTATCCAAATAAGTAAGGAATAACTATCACATAACTCAGTATTACTCAAGATAGCATTTAATAAAACATATCAATACCATATATAGCAACCTACTTTCCATATCACGTGATCAACATGTCTATGAGAAAACACAAACTTTTACAGGTCTCTAAGAAAAAAGAAGCACATATCATTGAAACTTTAGTCCAACTAATGGACAAATATGATCAACAAAGAAAGTTATGGGCCTCATAAACCTTCTTGAATGTTACTTTAACTCAAGAAACTATTACGAATCCAGTCCCAAGTTCAACTAGATACTTGATTATTGATAGTATCATCACTAGAATTCTAGATGTTGATCACACTACCTTTATCAAAGCCAATGTTTTTAGATAGCATATCCTTTACTTATAGGTCATATAACAAGGAAAAAAAGCAGATCTTCTAGCTCCCTTTTTAGAAGGCAAATATCTAGATATGATAGAACAGGTAGAACAAACGTAATACACCTTCCTATTAACAACTCACTTGATAAGGCAATGGCTATGGAAGTTCAAGTAACCACACCAATTGAAATTCTGATTGTCACCAAAGTCGAAATGGGAGATAAAGAACTAGAAGACAAAATTGAAATGGAAGTCATCGATGAAAAAATTAAAGAGGATAATATTGCTGAACAGCAAACATATAAAACAAGAAATAGGAAAACATCCAACATTAATCCATATCACATCAAGGAAAATGGAGATTTCAAAATGGATGTATTTACCTCAAGACTTTCAGGAGAAACCGAAACTGAACAAATAATATATCTCCAGAATACATTAAGCCTATCAAAAGACTTTTATTCCTTTATAAAAGAATTTATCAATGACAATGCCTAGACAATATTCTGCTGTAAAGAGGAAGAAGATACATTAAGATGCCTTGAAAAAATCAATAAAAAGGAGGAAGACAATTTTACCATAATACTTCTAGAAATAGATAAATGGTCAAGTTCCAGCCAACCACCAAATAAAAAAGTATTTCAGAAAACACAGGAGGAAAAAGAATCATCACTGGTGGTTATCTTAATTGATATTGACCATAATTATTTATACTAAGAAATCAAGATAATCCTCAATCAATATAGATAAACAACAGATATTCATATTTACAACCACTCACGGTCATAACATAGAATCAAGGCATGTATCATTCCTCACAAACAATATATTGACCTTGAATAAAAATGGATGATTCATACCAGAGCGGAAACAATTAGAGCTATTTTTTCTCAAAATGAACCTGATGATGAAGAAATTAATAAAATTATTAAACAATGCAACACACAATCCTTGCAACTATATGAAGTATACAATATTACTACTGAACTAATTGTAAGAGCAGTTAAACATACCAAGGCCAGAGCATACTATATTCCTAGAAATCCTTATACACTCAAACAAAGAGGCTATGCTATAATTTGCTTTCCAACAGCACAAGATCTTAACAATGCCTTAAAACATCCCATTTGCATTCATGGTTACAAACTTACATGGAGTATAAAAGAATGCTTTAATCAAGAACAAAGTGTTTGCAAGAAAGACAGAATTTCAATGAAGCAAAAGAATCTGATGCTAAATTCACACAATTAAATAAACAATAAACTGATAGTATAAAAATGGGTTAAACTGATATCAGAAACAATATAAGGCCCAACTGGCATACAACATTAGAGGATGAATCAGAAATTGAGATCAAGAAAAGGATATATCTTGATAGAAGAAAAGGAAGAAGCAATCTTCAATACAACAAGCTCACTGCCAACAAAACAGAAACCCCTAAATGCTTTGCTACTGGTAGTAATAGAGAACCTGTTAATTATCACAATAGATAAAGAATACATAACAGATTCTAAAACCCCTATCCTGAAAGTGAAAGTGATCAAGATCCAATTCATCAGATCCTAGACAATTTCAAGTGATTAAACAATAGAATAATTTTAATTGAGGAAAAGACAGGCAATCAAAATAGAGTAAAAGGGAGGCGATAGAGCAACCATTCCTAAAAGTAGTACCAGTTCAATCAAGATATACTGGAAAAGAATCTGATCCACAAGAGGAATCAAGCTTATTCAGGAAAAAAGGTACAATCACTAAGACAATAGCAGATATTAATATAACATCTCCCAATACAACATATATTACACTACTTGACAACTTTATTGGCACAATAAAACAGAACACTATCGAAAAAGTAGACAAAGAATGAATATTATATAATAATTATACTATAAACAACTTCACATTTAACAATACTATTACAATTGAAATACATAATGTTAGAGGTATCAACACTAGTCTTGATCAACAAAGATGATATAAACTTATACAAGAACTTGATATAGATATTCTGGGAATTTATAAAATGAAGAAACAGTAGATATTGCTTGTAATTTACAGCAAATACACAAGTTCTTCCATAGTTGTAATAATTAAAGACCCAGAGGGTCCGGAGTGGGATTTCTTATCAATAAAAATATCGAGAAAAAGCTAGAATCAATTGAAAGAATAAAAGGCTACATAATAGGAGCTAACTTTCTATCAACAAGAAACAAACTCTATATCTATCAAGTATATCTATCATTTGGGAAAGCTGAAATTAGATGGCTACAATAGCTTCACCAAAATAGAATTTTAAATAAACAAAGGAATTACTTTAAAGTTATAATCATGGGTGATTTTAATGCAGTTATCAATCCAATAGTGAATCAATCCCCATCCACTAACAAAGCAATTCCAAGATACAGAAAAGCTGAGATAGGATTTTTCAATTTCCTAAAAGACTGGAACTATATAGATGTCCAAAACTCTTGGGAAGAAGAAGGAAATATTACCTTAATATGGGAAAACAACTTAGTATATAGCAGAATAAACTATATTTGGATACCACCAGAAATTAGTCTAAATAATATATATAAATTCAAAAATATTTCAGTAGAGGTACTACTAGGTAGTGACTATACACTTTTGTTAATGAGAATGATAACAAATAATCTGCTTAAAAACTAGACTCAAGAACAATCGGAACAAAAGATAAAAAGATATCAGATCTAACAAATTCTACTGTAGAACAATGGGAGAAGTTCAAACTCTGGATAGAACGCAAGCTTCCAAAAATAAATGCACAGGCCTCCTGGCATGAAACTGAAAACAGCCCTCAAGAACTCAAAAAGGCTTGACAAGAACTTGAAACCATAATCATCCAGGGTTCATACAAGTGTCTCAAAAAGAAAAGAGTCTACTCTACTCCCAGTAGAAGAAAAGAAGTCAAGATGGTATCAGTAATCCCAAAGAAGGATTTGAAGCATATAGAAAAATCAATAAAATCCACTTTCTTCTAAAGAAAATCCAAGTTAACTGGGATATAAAGATCACAGAAGAGATGAAAAATATAGAGAAGGCATTCAGAATCTACAAGGCACTTATGAATCTCTTGACAAAGGCCTAGCACCTCTCCAATCGCAAGAAAATATCTCAAAGCAATTGAGGAAAATTACTAAAATAGAACATACCCTTAAAATGATATGCAAGAAAAAAGAAAGTCTTCATATCAGAAATCAAATCAAGAAGGCTCTGGATAACAGATGTGATAATCATAGATCTAACCAAAAGTGAATGCTGGGCTCAGTCTTAAACCATAAAAAACTAAGAATTATGTTAGATCGGATGCTAATCACAAATCAGAAAGGAAAAGAATACATTGCTACTAACTCTCAAACAATCAGAAGCAAGGTTGAAGAATATCACAAAAGGATATTCAAAAAGAGAAATATTAACTTCGAGAATCTAGACCCCTCCTGGAAAAAAGAATATAAATTCAAAGAATGGATTGACCCAATATGGTATTTACTTTTAAAAGAAGAAATCAAAGTAGAAGAACTTGAAGCTACTTTGCAATCTCTTCCAAACAACAAGGCTGCTGACCCCTCATACATTAACTACAAAATGCTCAAATATTTGGGGATCAAAGAAAAAGGAACTTTATGTCTTTTTTTTAATAAAGTTTTAAGCATAGGTCGAATACCTAAGAAATGGAAAAGCAATAACATCCATCCCATTTCCAAACCCAAGCCTTGGAAATGTGATCTGAGCAATACAAGACCCATTTTCCTCTTGGAAACAGCTCGAAAATACTTTATCAAGATCCTTACCAACCAATTATCAGTTATTTGCAAGCAAAATAAAATCTTAAAAGGATTAAACTTTGCTGGGCTATAGGGAGAGAGTATGGCAGAGCCTATCTATCTGCTGAACAATATTTGTGAAGAGGCTAGAGAAAAGAAAAAAGAATTATGGATCCTATTTCAAGATACTACAAAGGTATATAATATAATATCCTTGTATATGCTTGAAAAAGTTATAGATTAGATTTGAATTCCTAAATCTATTAAGAAACTCATAATAAACAATTTCAAAGACAGAAGTCGTAGTATTATTCTTTCAAATGGACTATCTAATCCAATAGTGGTAGGAAACAGGATAGATTAAGAAGAAATGATCTCTCCATTATTATGGAGAATCTTCTATGATCCACTTTTATGGTAGATTCAAAACAACAGCAACCTGGGTTATTCCATAGAAGAAGAATAGTCTTCCAACTTTAGTAAACCTGAAAAGAAGATGAAGCTCTCATTAAGGCAGGCAGTAATTGCCTATATAAATGATATAATCTGGATTGCCAAATCAAAGGAAGACCTGAAAAAGATCCTGGAAGAAGCAAAAAAGTTTTATATAGCAAATGACTCTCAGATCAATGTAGAGAAGTCAATCCTCCTTACTATTAACTGAAATCCACAAATCTCTAAGACTGTTTAGGCTGGAACAGAGGATACTATAGTTCATAAAATCAACAAGGAGAATCAGACTAGATTTCTTGATATTTAACTAGGACCAAGACAAAAAAACTAGAACACCATTAGTCTTATAAAATCAGATATTAGAATAGTAATTCAGGCAATAATCAAAAAGAAATTGACAGAAAAATATGCCCGATATGTTATCAACAGGGTCCTAATTCCAAGAATAGAATACAGAATATAACATATACACCTAAGTGAGAAAACATGTAATGATCTTACAACCATGTTTAAAAAAGTATTCAAGAACAAAGCCCTAGTCTGTGAAATGATTCCAAACAGTTGTATTCACAATAAAGGAATATACAGTCTCAAAAATATCTGGGAGATACAGTTAGAAAGTCATATACCTGCACTTTTTTGTCAGCTTAACAATAATGAGGCCTCTGGTATTGCTACTATAATCAGAATGAAACAAAGCCAAATCAAATATTGAGAACCAGTTAATATTCTAAGCAATCTTATTAACTCTTACAAGTTGACAAAGAAAACCTGGCAGCTACGACACTAGCTTTGGCAAAAAGCATACAAGTCACTTTTCAAAATTGGAAATGGAAAAGCATATTCGATTATCAAGGAGGTATCTTATCAATTAAATCTATACTGCAAGAGGATAGAGAATATGATAAAGCCATTCCATCACTACGAAAACACAAGATCATGTTTCTAGACTAGTTTATCAACCTACCACAATAATGCTTAAGGAATAGAAAGCAGTTTAAATCCTCTATAGCAGATGCAAGGAACCAGTTTTCTCCTGATACAAAAAAGTGAAGGAAAAAACAACAGTAAATCAAGATCTTCTATGAAACTCTCTACATGGGCTTGAATAGATGGTTTATAATATGCAAACTGAAGCATTTCTAACAAACCCAAATAGAAGAAAGATTTATTAGACAGTTTAAGCTAATACTTCAATAGATATATAAGGAAATATAACATCTATAAATAATAAAACCTATTTCACTCCATATTAGCTAGTATATGATCCTACTAGTAATAATATCCATCTTTAACCAGACAATACAGAACAGCTATTAGAAGTAGTCCTATCACAGATTTACCTTCTACCACAGTTTAATTGATATAACAATCTAAGAAAAAGAAAACAGATCCTTCTGCCAAGAAACCCTACAGACTGGCAGACAAATGCATTTCTGTAAACAGCAACTCTATCAATTTCCAAATCAGTCAAAGTAAAGATTCAAGTAGAAGACTGGGATATCACACTAATAGAAAAAGCCATACAAACAGAAGAACACACAGACAAACTTAAGAGCATTTTGAGATATAACAAAAGAAATATGGCTGATCAGCTTATGTTCTATACAGATGATTCTTATAAAAAAGGAATAATAGATTGTGAATCTGAAATGGGTTTAGCTTGGATCATAATAGAGGAAAACAAAATAGTTAAACAGTTCTCAGTAGAAGCATCCATATGGCCATCAGCAATTAGAGCTGAAATACCAGCTATTCTCAATGCACTGTATATAGCCCCGAAATGCAACCATTACAATTTATACTGACTGCAACACTACAGTCAAAGTATAGAAATCCATCTGCTCACAAATAGAGATATCTATAAGAAGATGGACAAAGATCACTAACTGGTCACTTTGGAATAAGATTAAGGATCCAGTGAAGAAGAAAGACCTGAATCTGGAAATTTTAAAGGTCAAAGCCCACAGAACCAACAGTTTCGACAATCAAGTATACTTACTTACCAAATAGGCTAGACAGAAGAATCCAATAACTTGGCTTCAGCTACTAGAGCTAGGAAGAGTTCTCATGATAACAGCATGGGAAGAATATACAATAGAATTTAATATCAGAGATTTCATTAAAAAATTCAATAAGAAAAAGATTGAACTAGACTGGACAATACAGAAATGGATCCAGGATCTTTGAATTCAAAATGATAAAATTATAGACTGGTCAACTTTTAAAACCAGTTCAATCCAACTAATATCTTTGATACCTCTTTCAAAACCAATAAAGACAAAAGCTTCCTAACTAACTTAACTCACAATGAACTTCTAGTTCTACAGATACTTAAGAAGAAAAAACTAGAAGTATATATCTCAACCACTTGCCCAGCATATGAACTTCAAGAAGAGATGCTAGGACATCTTTTTGAATGTTCAGTCACTAGGAAAACTTGGAAGAACTTATGGCAAAAGACAAATGAAAAGTTCAAGAAACTCGTCGGTAAAGAAATAAAAGATAAGAAAGAAGTTCAACCTAAAATAAATGACTAGATAGACAAATGGTTAGAAGAGATCCAGAAATCTGACAGGGGCCTTTTCAATACCATCTGTGGATATATGGAAGAAAGCAAGATCACCTCCTTGAAGAAGTATCTCAAAGAGCAGCTCAAGATCCCACCAGCAAACACACAGGGTATAATCAATAAACTCTGTCAAAAGATGAGAGCAAACTTTAAAAAGGAGATCTGGAATACTCACTGTGCCAAAGTTATAGAATGGGAAAAGAAGCAAAATATTACAGAAGAGGATAAAAGAAACAAGAGGCCCAAGTCCAGACCTGACGAACAGACCGAACAGGACCAAAAAGAACTGCTATTATCTTCAGAGGATTCGAATCTGGAGGATATTAAAAAAATAGAAGGAAAGAAATATACGACGATTATTAAGGATTAGATTTGTCACGGAATAAAGTAGTTTGGTTTTTAACTACAAACAGAACTTAGAATGATCTACAGTAATGACCTGTAGACAATGATTTTATTAATTAGAGGATTTATTTAAATTAGTAAAGGAGCAAAATATCATTTCCTAGGTTGCATTTAGAGAAATAGTTTTTCGATAACGAGTGAGTCAGTATGTAAAAGTCACAATAATTTGTAAATATCTAGCATATATACAATAAAGACACACTATGCTGACCTGACTGCGGGTTAAAAAAAAAAAAAAAAAGCAATTCATTATTTTTCAGAATAATTGTTGTGACAAACTATTGGCAATAATTTTAGTTGACTTAGAGATACTATATCAAGCTACTAGGAGAATATAATATTGTTCCCTAAATCTAACTTAGGGTATTTAGTTTAGACTTAGTTTTGTTTAGTCCAAACTAGTTTAATAAACTTCTCATATTTTTTAAGTATTATAGTCCTTTAACTAATAATATACAATGATAAATTAGTCACTTTATAAAAAAGTTTATAAAATATTTTGATATTTTTTAATATCTTAATAAAGATATACCAAAGTGATATAATTGTGAATTAAAAAAAAAAAAAAAGATGCTATAATAAATAATTTACATCATTGATAAAATTATAAAAAATTTATAAAAATAATTTATAAGTATTAAACTTCATAATTAAATGATAATTTAAATTATACAAAAAGTAAAATATTATTTTTTAATTTATATTTAGAAAAAAAAATTTCAATAATAAGTGAATTGATATGTAAAAGATATTTAATTTGTAATTATTTTTATTAATAACAAATTATATTAAAAAAAAAATTTTTTTTTTTCTAAGTATTTTTTCTTGTTATTATGAGTTAGATTTTTATTTTTTATTTTTTATTTATTTATTTATTTATTTATTTTTTAACCTACAATTATATCATAATGGCTTGTTTTTATTGAAAAATTGAAGTAAATCTATAATATTTTATAGACTTTTACAATATAATTAACTTGTCTTCATACAAAAGTACTCTAAGTCAGATTTTGGGAACAATATTATACTCCTCTAATAAATTGATAATAACCTCTACCTATTAGAATCATTGTCAATAGTTTGTCACTGTTGATTGCCTGAAAATCCATTAATTGTTAAGTTAAAAAAGAGGAAGGAAAAAATTGATTGAGGAAAGGAAACAATTCAAGGTCTACTAAAAAAATTCAAAAATAAAAACAACCTCTTCTTAAAAGAGATTTGTCTAATTGGAATAGTTTTCTTATTTTATTTGAATCTCAAAAAAAATCTTCTTTTTCATCACCTGTGGCATTGGACAAGTCAATCGAATTAATCTTTCATTTAAATGAGCATCAGATTGGAATATCTCAAGGAAAGCATTTAAACCTCAATTTTTTTCTATTAAAGCTTTATTTCACTTGAGAAACTTAGGTAAGAGATGTGAGTTTGCAATCCACATTACCTATCATTTGATCTTTTGGTGTCATGGAAGTTTTCATTAAGGGACTTAAGCTTTTTGGAGATAAACATTTCTGGAAATTTCTTTCCAATCATCAATTATGTCATCAGAACACATGCATGTAATCAATAGGTGCTTGTTTATATTCTAAAAACTAATGTGTTTCATGTCAACCAATTACCTTTGGTGAGAATTTGTGCTATCAAAAATTTAGGATCAAACTGAAGTAGGCAAAATTCTTCATAAAACCATAAAAGTGAAAGTTTTAAGAGGGCCAAGACAATCAAAAAGAGAGAAAATAAATCTTTTTACTATAGAAATTTCTATAAACCTCTTGTTTCAAAGGTTCGATAGACCTTCAGATACTTTATAATCAGTTTTTTTTTCTTTGAAAACTTTCTTGCCATTGATATCAAAGGTATTACTTGACTTTTTTTGATTATTAGAAGTCAAGTTTTTGAGTGAAAAAGTTTGTAAACAAAAAAAAAAGTGTAGATGCAACTCTTGAAGTGATACTTTAAGTTGTTTTAAGAAAAGTATTAAGATTTTATTAGTAAAGAAGTATAAAATTTTCTTGTGAACATCTTTTTTATGTGTGATCAAAGAATCAATAAAAAGAGATCTTTTAATTATAAATTTTAACTCATTTACTTTTGACTTAAAAACTAATATATAAGTTAATCAGAAGATTAAAAAGAAAATAAATTTATTATTATTTTTTTTTTTTGTATACTTGTAGCCAGACTAGATTGTGAGTTTATTAATCAATTGAAAACATAAGTATATTTTTATTTGAGCAGTATGATACATACTATAGCTAAACTATTCTTCTAATCTAACAAACTTGTCATAAGCATAAAAGCCTCTAAATTCAGTCTTGGAAACAATATTTTGCTCCGCAATGTCTTTGGGTAAAGACTCTTCTAGTTCACTGCATCATTGCTAACAGGTTGTCACTGTCATATATCTGACCAAGCCACTGGATTATAGGAAACTATAAAAGAATAGGTTGAAAAAAGGGAAGAGAGATATCTAAAAATGTCTAAGCAAATCACAAGAAAATGAAAAAGTAAAAAATGAAGAAAAATATTTCCAGCTTTTTCCAAAGACCTGCTTCTCAAGACCTCTTCTCAATAAAAAATATCTGATTGGAATATTCTTTCTTTTCCTGACTGTCTGAGGAACTTACCATTCTTGATCTTGATTTCCTTCTTGTGTACCGTCTGAGAAGACTTATCACCTAGTGGGAGCCTTTACTTCCAGGACACACTTAGTTCCAACTTTCTTTGGGCAATGATTTTTTATCCACCTGTGGTAGGAGGGTGACTTATGATGGACTCCAGGTTCTTATGTGACCTAGTAGGGACTAGATCATATTGTTTCAGTATGATACCTTCCAGCAGCCATGCCTAATTAAAAGAATTTTACTGGTGTATATCTTCTATTGCCCAAAATAGTTTTTCCACAAAAATCTTTTTGCTTCACAATAGTGGAAAGATACTAGATGAGCAGTAGAGATCATCATCAATTGCAATATCTTTCAACAACTTCTGAGGAAATGCATTCTCAACTGTAATCAAAGGATTGGAGCTTAATATGAACTAGAGCCCATTCGGTCTTATTGTCTAACTAGAATAAAAAGGAGACCTTGGTCTTAAACTTTGCCTGACCAGAATGATTGGAGAGAAAGACCTCAGCTTGAACAAATAGCAGTTTTTTACCACCTGAGGACTTGTTGCTCATATCTTAATGATCTCATGGTACTTGATCTATAGGTTAACCCAATTGGAAAAGTAGGACAGACACAAGGTACCAATCAACTTTTTCTATTATCAATAATATCTTCAGAACACGTGAAGTGATTAATAGGAGCTTATTTACATTTAGTTACTAACGTGTTTCGTATCAACCAATCAGATGCCAGATGATATTGTGCTACCAGAAATTTAGGATCAAACTGAGGTATGCAAAATCCCTTAAGAAAACCATAAAAAACAGTAGATAATTTAAGAGGATATAAGACAGTATGTGAGAAGATGGATAATAAGCCTTCCCCTATCAACAAAACCTCTATTTCTTGTCACTTCTAGCTCTGTAAGATGACACTCCACTTGTCAGTCTTTTTACTTCCTAGAACCTTCTTGCTCTTAGTAGAGGAAGTGTATACTTGAGTTTTTTCAAGTCACTAGAGGCTCAAGTTTTTATTCAAAGGAGTTTATAAACAAGTAAGGGAGGATAGAAGAGATTCATGAAGACAAGCTTCAAGTTGTTTTAATAAAAGTGTAAAGACTTTATTAGCAAAGAAATGTAAAACTTCTTGCGAATATATTTTTTGTGTGAGGTCAGAGGATCAGTGAAAAGAGTAAAAAGAAAATAAATTTATATGAAAAGTATTTTGTAATAAAGTATATTTTATAATAATATTGCAATTTTATTAATATAAAAATATAAAAATTTTTGTTAACTATTGTTTTAAAAGTAGTAATAAAATTAATTAATAAAAAGAATTTTGTGAGTTTAAAATCAGATATACTGTATATAATAAAAAATAAATTAATAGATTTAAATTATTTAATATAATAAATTTTAGTTTTAATAAAATTTATATAAAAAATCTATAATAGTAACCTATAAGTAATGATATTTATAATTGAAAAGATATTTATTTAAATTATAAATAAAGTGACAAATTACTTTTAAAGTTGTACTTATAACTATAAATTAATAGAAACAAATGAGTTAAATATAAATTTAACTTTAATATTATATACTATATCTTTAATATATATAGTATACAAAACTTACTTTTATTTAATAAAGTATATAGTATAAAACTAACTTGATAGAGAATTAAAAATTTTTTTTAAAAAAATAACAAACATTGTTAACTTATTTTATATAATATATTTGAAATATTTTTATCACTAATCCAACCTTAACAGATTAGCTCTATTATAGGAGTAGTAATAAGTCACAAGGTGAAAGCTTCCTTTTGAAAGATCTCTATTGAATTTTAATTTATAAATAAATATTATATTACATAAATCCTATAATTTTACTATAACAACTTAGCAAATAAAACAAAGTTGAGCCAGTATTATAAAAAAAAATAAATTGATTAATAATAATAAATTATTATTATTATTTTTTTTTAACTCGCAATCATGCCACGATGGCTTGTCTTTATTGGAAAATTGAAATAACTTTACAATATTTTACAGACTTTCACAAAATGATTAACTCGTCTTCATACAAAAGTACACTAAATCAGATTTTGGGAACAATATTACACTCCCCGATAGATTGATAATAACCTCTATCTACCAGGATCATTGCCAATAGTTTGTCACTGTTGATTGTCCAAAAACTAATGAATTGCTAAGTTAAAAAGGGAAAAGGGGAAAAACGATTGGGGAAAGGGGACAATTCAAGGCTCACCAAAAAAATTCAAAAATAAAAACAACCTCTTCTCAAAAGGAATCTGCCTGATTGGGATAGTCTTCTTGCTTCACTTGA
>CAJVPT010002322.1:0-17998 GCA_910592055.1 Acaulospora colombiana | reverse complement strand
CCCTCTGATTAGTATGTCCCAATTATTGTTTCGATTGAGATGTGCGATTGTTTCAGTTTTGAAGTTTATCGTTGAGGAATAGTTGATAAATAATTGACGAATAGTTGACGAATGGTTGACGAATGGCTAATAAATAGTTAATAAATAGTTAATGAATAGATAACTAATAGTTGATGAATAGTTAATGAATAATTGACAAATAGTTGATGAATGGTTAACGAATGGTTAACGAATAGTTAACAAATTTTTGACGAATAGTTGTAAATATAGTTAACAAATAGTTGATGAATAGTAGATGAATAGTTGATAAATTTTTGATGAATTTTTAATAAATAGTTTTGATGAATAGTTGTCAAATTGTTAATATGCCAATTTTTGTAGTTGCTGATTTATTTATATCATTTTTTTACTGAATTGTTTATTTTTTACTGAATGTTACATGAGTGATAGTATTTTTTGCTGAATATTACATAAGTAGCAGTATACCAAATAATATTTTTTGACTAGTGTTAGGAAGAAAATTCCTCTATACCTTAGGTATTTTTTGTGTTTATCATACTATCCTTCCTATATTGTTTCTTTGATAAGTTTTTCCTCACTTATGGCTAGTTTGCCTGCCTATATATATTCTATTGAACTGAAGATAATTCCTTATATCTTCAGTATATTTAAAATCTTATTTATTAAATTTGTTTTCTTTTTTGTTCAAAATAGTAGTCTATCTTTTAGTATTGATGTACTGGTCCAGTATTTATTCTAAAGTTGCTAAAGTCTGATCTGTATAGTATGCTACCCAGGTTATAGCTATTTAGTCTATAAAATAAGTTTTTACTATGCATAAGTATCTGTCTGTCCCA
Source organism: Acaulospora colombiana (assembly GCA_910592055.1). Taxonomy (NCBI): domain Eukaryota; kingdom Fungi; phylum Glomeromycota; class Glomeromycetes; order Diversisporales; family Acaulosporaceae; genus Acaulospora; species Acaulospora colombiana. Next base: position 17,141 of record CAJVPT010002322.1, on the reverse strand, counting down.
CAAGTTAAAAAGTTTGTATTCAAAGTCTATGTATATTATATAGTTCAGGATAATTGATAACAGATCAGCTTTGTATTTGAATACCTTGTTTATCTTGCTACTTATCTTGTCACACTCTTTCTCAGACAAAATTAGATCATTTATTAGATATTCCATTGCTGGGAACAAGATGCGATTTATAATATATTATGCTTGTTTATCCATCACTTTTTTCTATGCTAAGATTCTAGTGATAGTATCCACTTTCTTTCTGATAATTTTCTTTTGATGGGGGTTTTTTTCTATCCTTTGATATCCATACTCTAAGGATTCTTGTGGCCTCATTTTGTTGCAGGGGTTGTATTCGGTCTCTATTTAGCTTAATGCTATCCATCCTACTTTTTTTACTAGTATTGATACAGATCAATAATGACTTATCACTATTGACTTGAATATCATTTATTCTGAAAAACTCTAATGCTTTATCTATAATATCTTGCATATTGGTTTGGAAGCTTGCAAACCATATCATATTATTCATATATGCCATTGCTATAATTTTAGCCATCTTTTTTATGATGGTGCTTATTTTTTCTCAGCTTGGTGTTATCAGATATCAGTTTTTATTTTGTATCCTTTATACTTGTCTTTTATTTTCTATAAGAGTGGATCGTAAAAGATTCTCTATAGCAATAGTGATATGGGATCACTCTGGTTAATCTTATCATAAATAGAATATTCTTCTGTAAGACCATATGCTATTATTATCCTATTACTTCTACCATCTAGTATATTGTCTATAATTCTAATTAATGTTCCAATAAGTATATTCTTTTAAGGGCTCTAATCATAATCTGCTTATTGATAGAGTCATATGCTTTACTGACATCTTGACTAAATACCCATGCCTCTTTTTTATATTCTCTGGTCTCTTCTATGATATTGTTCAAGATATGAATTGGTTTTTGTATATACCCTTCTAGCAGTCTGATCCAGTTGTTCTTGCCTAGAACTTTCTGTTTTTATATACTTCTACTATTCTTGTTGTCAAGTTTCTCATAAATATCTTTTTAGCTATTTTAAGTAGGATAATGGGTCATATTATATTTATGTCTCTTAGCCAATCTTTAGGTTTTAAAATTTGATATACATTTTCTCTCTTCTAGTTCCTTGGGATTTTGCCTATTGTTAGGATCTTATTGAAGAGGATTTCTAGAACCTGTAGTCCTTTTTCTTCCAAATTTTTAAACATGCTATAGGATATTTCAGATGGTCCTAATATGCTTGTTATCTTTTTCCTATATATTGCATCTTTTATTTTTATTAGTTTGATTGGATCTAGTGTCTCCGCAAACCATTCTGCTTGGATATTTTTTTTTGAGTTGTATTGTTCTTTCTAGTGTGGAAAATCTTTTATGTCTAAGATTTGTTTTAATTTTGTCCATTGCTAAAAATGATTTCTGATTTTATTTCTAATCTTGTTTGGCTCTGTTATAATTTCGATTACATTTTTCTCTATGTGTTCTACTAATTTTTTGATATAAATAAGCCTAGCTTGTCTATTTAGGATACTGTTTATCAATTTTTTTAGATTCTCCTCTAAGTTCATATACCTGTGTTCAGTATATTCCTGGATTGTTCTTGCTTTTACTTTTTTTACTTGAATCTTTGCTATCTTGCTTTCTATATTTCAGATCTCTCTGGTTTCCGATAGCCATTTGTACATTTTTTCTCTATTGTATAATATAACTTTTATGTTAAGTGGTAAATCCTTTAATATATGAAGCAGTAAATTAACTTTTTTAACTATGTTTTTTATTTGTACTGCTTCTGTTTGTGAGTATAATCCTAGATTCATGAGCCATACCTGGCACCTTCTGTATGCCTTGTTGATCCTGAGTTGTTTTTGCATCAATTTCATATATTTTAACTTGTGGATGGTTCCAATGTTCTTCCTTTGATGTGTCTTTTTGAGTGAGACCTTTACTGCTACTAGCATTGCCTCTTTAAGTTGATTCCAGTTTTTTTTTTACTATTGCTGGGCTTTTTTTTATAATTTTGCTCAACGTGTTTCTATTTTCTGTCTGAATTTGATCCATTGCTTTGGATTGGAATAGTTAAAATTTATCTTGTTCTATTTTATGTTCTTTTTGTTTGTCAATTTTAATCATGAGCTATATGGTGTGTTGAGAAGTAGTATCCCTATCTTGTGTCACTATAAATGATGGTTTCTATTGTTATGTATTCTGCTTCAATGATAAATTATACTAGTGGGTTTGATACCCATATGTAATTCAGTCTACTCCCATAACTTGATTTTGATCTAGTGTATGTATAACTTTTTTGGGTTGGATGTAGCTACCTGTATATATCTACCAAGACAAATGCTAGCAAGATATCAATTATGTGACTGAATTTGCTTGCTCTGTACTTATCTAAGGTGCAATCTAGTTGAAAGTCTGCTGTTTTGTTCAAGTTATCTATTACTATAATACAGTAAGCATGTTTCTACTCTTTACTTCACTGATCTTGGACTTTAGCCAATGGTGTAATTTGATTCTTTCTTATTTCTTAGTCTCATCTGTGGAGATATATACTATTATAATCCTATATTTGATTTTCCTTTTGAAAATCATGTCTATTAGTAGGCCTCAGTTGTTGTGTTCTTCTATATTATATCATGTGTTACACATATTTTCTTCATTATGATGCCTACTCCTGCTTCGTGTGTTTGTTGTACTGATTTTGGTATCCATATTTGATACTTCTTTAACTATCATGCCAAAAAGTGTTCTCTGATAACCAGGTCTCTATTATTTTCAATATATCTATTCTTTGTTCCTTATAATATTTTAATATAGATAGTTTCTCATTTTAGTGTTTATTCCTCTACTATTTAAAATATATATTCTCCACTGTTTATATATATTCTTTTTTTACTTTTCTCTTTTTCTTTGCCTATTTTGGCTTTAAACTTGTAGGATCTATTAATTAGAATTATTTTAGAAAAAGGAGAAAACTGGATTTGTTGTCTCTGCATTCTCAATAGGTGATTCAAGACAACCCATCATTTCTTTTATGGTTGTTGCCATTGTTGACTCTATCTGATTAATCTTTTCATTTATTAGTACTTGCTGTTGTTTTATATCTATTCTTTTTGAAAATAGAGTTTTAAAGTTTAAGTTTTCTGAAATTATCTTGTATTTTAAGAAGAAATCTGTTATTACTAGTTCTTTAGCTTTGACATGAGAACCTGCCTCTATTGTTGTTACTCTCTTGTTCAACATGTAAACCTGATATTTAATAACCTTCATGTCTACTTGGAGTTATTTGAGTATTTCTATTATTCTTTCCATTCCCCTTAATAAGGGTTATGTATAAAGATAGGTTCCTAAAGGGGAGGCAGTGACATAAGTCAAATATTCCTCACTAGGCAACATTAAATTTTTAAATTAATAATTATAAAAAAACTATCCACAATTGTTCTCTATTATCTAAATTATTGATTTATAACATTTCCTGATTTTTGTCCCTATTAAAGTAAAGAGCTATAAATTTTGTTCCTCAAAAAAAAAACACAAATGATCTGCAAAATTTTATATGCTAAATACTTTAAGGACTCATTATTAGTTGTTTACCTTTAATAACACTTGCATATATCCATCTTAGAATATAGAAATATTTTGTTTGTCTATTTATTTGTCTAATGAAGGTGGATTCTTTTGTACTGTTATTCCAATTCTTAACTGTTTCAGATTGTTTATTTTGCTTCTTATAGATGGATCTTCTTTATTAATTGGATAGATAGTGCATTTGTAATTTTGAGTGCCACATCTAAAACAGGGTTTTTTGAGTTTATCTACCCAGGTAAGTTCTGTGTTATTGATGTTAAGACTGATATTCTTTGCTTTATTCAGATTCTGAAGTAGAAAATCATGAATTTCTTGTTTTGAGCCAGATGGTTTAAAGAGAAATAGCAAGCTTGTACATTGTTATGATTAATAATTCTTGCAGTTCCTTTATTATAGTTTTTTGTGGGAGGTTCACTAAGGTTATGTTGTACTGGTCTCTTTTTTCTCTTGCCATGCGGGTTCTAATTATCAAATATACTTGCATGCAAAAGGTATCCTTATAGAATACCCATTTTTGGATATGTTCTTCATATATTATCAATATACTGAACTGGATCATACCTGATTATACTAATTCTTCTAGTTGAAAAGTAATACTTTTAATCTCTGACCTGTCCTAAAACAGGTTAGCAATATCAGTTTTTTTGAAATGGTTGGGAATCTCCCAGATCCAAATAGAATAAGTTTTACTTTCACTAGTACTAATCTAAATTTGGAAGAATTATTGTTACTGATATTAATCTTGCATGTTGATAGTGCCTCGTAGTAATTGTCAAAATTGGTAGTGATAATTATTATTCTAATAGATTCCTCTATATATACATGTTTCAGAGTTTCCAGATACCATAGCTGTTATAGATAAAGTCAATTTTCTCTTGTGTTGAATTGCCCAATACCTCTTTCAAGTTGATAAGCACTTTACCTGGTTAAAGTATATTATGTGTTTTTTGTAAGTCTCTTCATTCTGTTTCTGCAATTGCTGGTTCAGAGTTTCTGTCATAGTCAAAGCTATTGTTGGTAATATTACTATTGTTTTTTAGATTCTCCTTCCCCTTTTCTACTATTGATGCTATTGAGATTACTATTATGAGTGAGATTGGTCTGATCTCGATAGTTATTTCCTCTATTACTTTCAAAGTCTCTGTGTATTTCTCTCTATATTGTTTCTGATGTTATGTTCTTCATTCTTAAGCTCCATATCTTCCTGGTTCTTGGTATCAACTTGACTAGTCTCTTTTGCTTCCATTACTTTCTTCTTTTCAGTTAATGTATGACTTTTCTTTGTACTAATTAGGAGGTTAAACTTGTTTTCACATTTGAATTTTAGTAATAGTTTGGAGATCTTGCCACTGCCTGTTAGAATTCTTTTACTTGTATAGTTGATTGTCAGGTCTTTTATCCTTGTCAACCTTCTTGACATGTTTATTGTTAAAGCTCTTTGCAAACATTCTGTTTTTTCTTCTATATTTTGGATTATTACTATAAAAGAAAATTTTTAAAAATTTTGATATGAGTGAGAAAGAGTTTTTTTTTTTTTTGTATAATAAGATACTTTACTTGTTAATTAATTTCTTTTTTAGTTATTTAGTTATTGATTTATATATATAATAACTATTGATTACTATATTTGTTATATCAATATAAAGATATTGAATATATATATATTTTTTTTAACATTGGCTCGGCTTTGCTTTATTTGTATTTTTGTAGTATCAATATATAGAAGCTATTCTAAGATATGCTACCTGTTTACTATCAAATAAAACTCAATAGAATTCTTTTATACGAGGTACTCATCTTGCGACTTGTTGCCATCCTCACGATAGAGAGCTAACCTGCAAAGGCTGGGCTAATGCTGAAAGAAATTTCAAATATATAGAAGTTGCCTATAAAATTTGTAATCCATTGATTCATAAACTCATTGACCAGGAGTGTGAATTGGTCTTTTATATATTTCTCCCTTGCTGTGAAGATGTGATTTTCTTTTCTTGTTTTGTATTTTTGTGATTTTTCTTTTTGTCTAGTAATGCCCTTTCTAGTTTTCCACTCTTAGAAAGTTTCATATCATCTTTGCCATATTTGATATAGATATTTGATTATTTTGAGCTGGATTTCTGTTATACATTTTTTTCTTTCTATTCTATTTGAAATAGCTATTTTGAGACTGTATATAAGTCCTTTGAAGAAAGCCCCTCTAATGTTTGCTATCAAGTATTCCTTGTATTCCAGATTGTTTTTATTTAAGAAATGAGTGGTGAAGAGTTGAAATTCTTTTTTTTCTGTATGATTTTTTACACAGGTTATAGTTATGTTCTTTAGAGTCTTTTCTGTTTCTGCTCTAAGTTGTTGGCAGAGAAAAGGGTGTGTGCTAGTTTCTGGTTCTCCACATCTGTTACATTTGTTATTTTTGTAGATGAATGGAAGTCTTGTGTGTAGCTTGCTTTTAGTCAGTAGTTTATTATTCCAGAGACTTAGACAGAACTTTCTTTGTTTCTGATCCTCTCTATCTGTGTGGTGATTGCTTATCTTTGTGAGTTGTAAGTGGACTGTTGTTGTTTGCCAGTTGATTTCTTTGATTATTTGTTTACTGAAGTTACATCTAGTTCTATTCAAGAGGTGCCATTTTGCCAGGTAAATAGTGTTTGAGAGATTTTGTGTGATTATTTTGGTAGGAAATTCAGTAAAGTGGTTGTTCCACTATAGTGCTATACCTATTTCAGAATCATTGATTCTATTGATTTCAATTTTATTCTCTCCTGGCTTCATGCCTTTCCATGCATCTATTTGTGTCAGCTGGTCTGCTATTTCATTGTATTTGATTCCAGCATGGCCTTTAACCTTGTGTAGTATTAGTTTGATCTTTCTTCTCTTGCATAGGATTTGATCTAGAGTAAAAGATTCGAATTTTTTTGTTTTTTTATAATCTTGTTTTGGTCTTTCTTCAGAGTCTTTTCTATAACATTTATTGCTACTTGACTATTAGTATAGACATTCGCTGTGCTATAATCAGGTAATACACTAAGAGCCATTACAATGGTTGCTATCTCTGCTCTGGTGGATGAGAGATGTCATTTGATCTGTCCTTGGAAGGTGTGTTCATCTAAATCTGGGATAATAATGATCCAACCCAGGCCCATATAGTATTTTCCTTTTGAGTTTGTGAGGAATCTTCTGTATAGATGTCAAAAATTGTAAAATTCTTGATTTTTTCCTGGATTTTCTCTATCCTTTCTGTGTTTGCTTGTGAGCAGTTTAAAACTTTGTCTTTTCCCCTGCTTCTTATTTATGTTTCAGCTGGTATGCTGACTATTATGTTCTTGTTTTGTGTGAGGGGTTCTAATGTCTATGTATATTTTTAGTGAGAGTTATGGCAAGGGAATTTGGAAATGTTCTGTTTCTCCACTTGCACTCCTTTATTTCTGTATTGTTTTCTCTTATAGATGTTAGGCTTTCTGGACAGGTATAGTGATTGTTCATTGACGAGTTGCTATAAAGCTACACTCCCCTCTGTTGGTATCTAGGATGTTTAGTATGCAGTCTTGGCATACTTCTAGTGAAAAATTTTCTAGGGCTTGAGTATAGTATCTATGCCTTGTTATATTTTGATCTATTCTTTTTTGTTTCTTTCTGATTGTTGGTTCTCTCTCTTTCTGTATGTAGATCCAGTAAGTTTTGGCTGTATTATGGGATATTGTGTGAATTCCTTGTTTAAAAGTATTGATTGTTGCTTGTCATACTGGAATTTTCTTCATTTCTAATATTTTTTTGATTTTGTTATTCAAGGATAGAAACTATCTGGAAGTTGGGCCTGGAAATGTTTTCCTTTCAATTCTTATGATTTGACACCATTTTAATGTTTTCGTACTGTCTGCATTTAACAGTTGTCCAATGAAGAGTATGTTATGTTTGTGAAAGTGGTGTCAGTATTTTGAGTAAAAGTGTTTACTCATGATTTTTTCTATAGGAGTGTCTATTTCTTGAATATGTATAATGCTTTTGTTTTCATTGATTAGGTCAAATATGAAACCATGTTTTCTCATAAGCCAGATTGTATCATGTGTTAGATTTTTTTTTATATGTTTCTATGGTTGTTTTATTTTGTTTAGAACGAGTTTGATGAACTAGAATTCATTTTATAGAGTTTGGAGTCTGTTTCTTGCTATTTTCCCAGCTATGTTGTTTTTGTTGATTCAGTTTGTCCAGTTAGTGATGTGTAGAAGGAGTTGTCTGTTCCAGAGATGTATTAGGTTGTATTCATATTTGTTGAAGAGATGTTGTTTGGGGTAGTTCTGGCAAGGTCTAGCTTATGTTTGAAGACTGCTGTAATGCTACTCATGAGGAGGTCGCATGTTTTTTTTGGAAATATCATGTCATTGCATAGATATTCTGCACTGGGAATTAGAATATGGTTAATTATATACTACATCTGTTTGTCAGTTAGATACTTCATTCCTATAAGTTCCTTGGTTTTTCTGAACTTTTGTTGGACTAGAGTTTTTTGGTAGTCTTTTTTCCCTGAACTGTTATATCAGACTCCCAGGATTCTTACTGGTATTTCTTGTGGACAGCCTTTGACTGTTTTTTCTTCCATTTCTATACCTTGTATAAAGTTGTTATCTTTTCCATTGAAGATTAAAAGCTGGGACTTCTATGGATTGATTTTTATGTCATTTATTTTATAGAACTCTTCTGCTTTTTTGATAATTTGTTGTAATTCTTCTCTGTTATCTGTGATCCATATGATATCATTCATATAGGCATTGACCATGATATTTACTTTTTTATTTTTCCATTCTAGCTTGAAATCCTTGTAGGATTTGGTTGTTATTGTGTAGCCAATAAAGTTTTTTTCAATTGTTGTGATTAATGGGTCATAGAAAATTTTCCATAGTAATGTAGAAATTGTGTCTCCTTGATCTATCCCATTATTGACCTCGTATCCCTCTGTTGGACCATAATATATAAGGACTATGTTCTGTCTCTGGTTGAAGATATTGCATAGAATATTAATTATCTGTATTGGAATTTTGATTCATTCTAAAGCCTTGGTTAGCATCTCTAGATTTACTAAATCATATGCTTTTGACATGTCTTGACTGAGAATCTATGCTTGTTTTTTTGTTTCTTTGGCATACTTAATAATATTGTTTATTATGTGAATAGGTTCTTGTATGCTGCATCCTGGCAGTGCTACTTAATTTAGTTCTAATAGGATCTTGTTCTTTGTTAGGCATGAAGCAATTCTGTTAGTTAAAATCTTGGTGATGATTTTTCTTTCTGCATCTAGTAGTGTGATTGGTCTTGTTATGTCTAGATTGTTCTGCTAGTCCTTTAGTTTAGGTATGGAATATATGGCTCCTTTGCTCCATTCCTTGGGTATGGAGCCTTCTTTGATAATTAGATTGAAAATGTTCCTGATTTCTTCCAAAGCCAGTTTGCCCAGTTTCTTGTATGCTAAGTATGGGATCTGGTTTCTTCCTGAAGAGAACTTTGTGTTTCTATCTTTGATTATCCTTTTCAACTTCTCTTTGGATATTTCTGTTAGGACTGTATTATACTATCTTTGATCGATGTTGTCCTTGGACCTATATTCCTCTTTCCATGGGGAGTGGTCTGCTATTGCTATAATGTTTCTTGTTGGAGTCCAGTCCTTGAAATGTTTTCTAGCTGTAGCTTTTATTTCCTTCGGTTCAGTTAAGATGTTTATCACTTCTTCCTCTTCTATAATTATTTTATCTAGAGTGATGGATCTTTTGGGTCTATCCATAATGCTGTTTATCATTGCTTTTTTGTTTGATGCAAGGAAGGTTTGTTTGATTGCTATTCTTTGTTTGATGACTTGATTTTTCCTTCTTTGAGTTACTGCATGAATTAAGACTTTATATTCTTTTATTGTTTCTTGTATAAGTGTAAGCCAATGGGATAGATAGTCATTTGGATGTGTTTTCTCAATTCTTTCCATTTGTTGTTTGAGATTATTTAGGTTTTCTTGTAAATGTTTCACTATATTGGGAGGCAAACTATCTGTTTTCAAAGCCACTTTTATTTTGTTTCTTAGAAGTTGTAGCTGTAGAAGTGACCTCTCCACTGGCTTGTCTTCTTTAGATATTCTCTTTTTCTAATAGTATTTCTTTTTGGAAATGTGTAGCTTTGCTGCTCTTAGAAGATGGTTTTGTAGTCTGTTCTATTGTTTGTCTATAGATATGGGTTTAGCTTTTTTGTTATTTAAAAAGTTTTCTATTTCTAGCATAAACTTTTCCCATTGTTTATTATTTGTTAAGTATCAGTTGTATCTGATGTTGGGTTTGTGATAGGTTATTCTTTTCTTGAGCTTAGTTGCCATGCTTCTATTTCTGTCATAACTGGCCTGTGATCACTGAGAATAAGAGGGTCTAAGGGTTCACCAATGAAGGCTTTCCTGCTTTGTCAGGCAGGTAATATATTTATCCATATTTGATTTATTCTGCTGCTGCAAGTGTTTATACTTCAAGAGAACTCTCTTTTAGTAGGATTGTGGAGTCTATATATGTCTTTGAGGTAGTTGTCCACAAAAATTTCTATTTGGGGACCTGAGGGCTTGTTGACTGTACTCCTTCTACTTGCATTATCTCTATTTTATACTGAATTAGGTATACCATTTAAATCTCCCAGGATCAAGAGATACCAGTCTTTTTGGATAGCTTCCATGATCCATTGTTTTAATTGATTTAGGATATCTTGTCAGTTTTTATCTCCCTGTTGAGCTGAAAAATATACTCCTAGTATTCTAAATTTTTGTTTTTTGGGGAATTCTAAGTCTATATGGATGAGTCTTCCTGGCCATATATTGTACTTAAAGACTTTCTTTGTTATTTCTTTTTTGAGCATAATGTTTAGTCCCTGTCCTATCTTCTGTTTCTTATCATGGGACCAAATTATATTGTATTTTGGATACTTTCAGTGTTTGGATTGTGAAGCTGTTCCATTCGTTTCCATTGTTACAACTATGTCCCATTCCTTTATGGTATACCAAGTAAACCAATCATTCCTTTTTTGATCATTAACCAAGTCTTGGATATTATATGTGGTAGCTTGCCAAATAGTGTCTTTTTGGTTTTCTTCTGTTTTGTTTAGGTCATTATTTGTTATAAGCTATGTTAAGTTTGTCTGTGAATTGGTGAGTGTGATAGTGTTATCTATTTCATTAGTTATTGTATCTTCTCTTGAGAGGATATTACTATTGTTTATGGTGTTTTCTGTATTTCGACTCATTGATAAATAGAAGTAAGTTGAGATGAATTTGAGTTCAAGGTATTTGTCAATGTATTAAATATTTGGTCCATATTTTGGTCCAACCTATTCATGGTGGAATAGATACATTGTTGTTTGGCTTGGATATCTTGTAGGTTATCAGGCACCTCTTCATTATTTGCTGCTATGTGGTTTTGGTTCTCTTCAGTATCTTGGAGTTCCTCCACTTGTTCCATATATTCTTCATTGTAGCTCTCCAGGTTGACAATGCATTTATCTAAGTCTGCTATGTCCTCTCTAATTTCCTTGATTTCCCTCCTAATTTCTCTTAAAATTTCTAAGATTTCATCTATTGTGTTTGTTGACTTTGGTTCAAAGGATTGATTATCTCTAGTTCTTTGGTCTTGCCTGGCTGCTGCTGCATAAGATCCTGGTTTTGTGATAGTATGTTTTTGTTTGGTTAGGTTTCTAATTGCTCCTGTTTTTACTGGTTTGTATTTGGTATAAAGTTTATTAAAACATTTAGCTTGTTCTGATCTGTATTGCTTCTATTGTATATAGCATTCCTTTAAGGGACAATTTGCTACTAAATGTTCTGCGCTACTGCAAATGCTGCAAAGTTTAGTTTCGATGTGTTTCCATTCAACTATGGTTTCTCCAAGTTGAAAATTTTCTTTAGTGGTAGCTTCTCTAGTTTCCTCATTTTCGAAACTAATTACTGCAAATCTTTTTCTTTTATATGAAAGGTATCTTGGAATATAATATGATTTTGCCTTAATTTGCTCACATATATGATGAAGATCGAAGGATGTTGTATTTGATGGCAGGTTAGTTAGTTTGATTGCTATGGCCCCTCTTTCTTTCATTTGTTCGATGTTTCATTGAGCATCAAATACTCTGACTGAGTCTGCTCTTAGTGAAACACTCCATTTGTTAATAACTGTGTTCTTGTTTTTTTTATCCACATAGATTATTGTAGCAGTCTGCCACATTTGTTAAGTTGTTATAGTAATGTTAGTGATCTTACCATATTTGGCAAAGGCTTGTCATACTTCAATGAATTTAACTTCTAAAGGTATGTTCCATACTATGATACTGTTTTTCTTTTTTTGTACTAATTATGTGGTTGCTATATATTCGATATGCATATTACTTGTATTGGGCAAGATTATGTTATATACCTCCTCTGAAGCTTGTTTATCCCCAAATATAGCTATGATGTGTTCATTTTTATCTTTTCCTTCACTAAAGATAGACATGAGGCCAACGATAGAGTCTAGACTCTTAATGAGGAAGACAACTTTTTGGCTTGTTGTTTAGCCTGGGATTGTACTTACTTTTATTTCTGTCTTGGCTCTTTCTCTTCCAAATCTGATTCTTTTATCGAAGGGGAATCTAGGCCTGGGCCTGCTGAAAGTATTGGTTTTTATTTTTCCATTTCTTTTTCTAGTCTGCCATTCTTCTTCAGGGTTCGATCTGTTTGAGAGAAGTTTTCTCCAGTTTTTTCTTTCAAATCCATTTCTACCTCTAAGTCAATAGTTTGTACTTTGGTTCCAGTATCTCCTGGCAGTGTCACTTGGTTTTCTTTTGGGTCTTCAGAAACAGATGTGCTTCCCCTACTGATTGACATTGTCAAGATTTCTTCTTCTACTTGCTCGCTTCAGGTGAAGTTGTCAGTTGTCATCTTCCTGGGTTTGGTGCTGTTTGGGCCTTTTGAAATTGTTTGTTGTTTGTTGTTGGGACTATTTGTATATTTTTCTAGTCTGTTTTCTTCTCATAGAACTGTTTTTCCTTGTTTTTGTTAGTTTCTTTTCCAGTATCTGGATTTGATTCTTTGTGCATATTTCTTGTGTTACCTGTTGCTAGAATATTTTCATTGTAGTTGGGTCACCCCAAACTGTATTGTTTTCTGATTTTCTTTGAGAACTCATCTCTTCCATTCACTTTCTTTCTTTTTTTCCAAAATTACCAAAAAAGGAAATTTTTAAGAAAAAAAGGATCTGTGGAAAAGAGTTTTTTTTTTTTATTGAATATCTTTTAATAATTAGTGAAGGTATATTATACTTTATAAACTTGGTATTAAGAAAAAAGTCTTATACTTTAATATATATTTTCTTATTAGATTTTGAGAATATGAAAATCATATATTTCAGATATATATTTTCTATATTGTCTCAGCTAAACTGATAAGTCCATCACTAATTTGTAATATCTTACATAATCCAAACAATTAACAATATTCTTAACTAATACTAAAGAAGAGAACATCTCTTATAAAGAATATTTTAAAAAAATAGAGATGTAATAATTAACTTGGTCAGGAATAATTGACTCTTTAATCACATTTTATTTCTTTTATATAATACTAACTATTATTTCTATTCTTAATAAGAATAGTCTTAAAATATTTAATACTGTTTTTTCAGTTTATATTGATAGACTATTTATATTTTTTCTAGCTAATAATAGACTATTTACTTTACAATAGGCTATACTAACTATAAACTTTGTTAGACTTTCTATATTCTGTCATATATATATAGTTCCTTTATTAGTACCTAGTCTTCAATTCATATTTTCTTACCTTGCGATACTCAATTTTTTATGTCTGACTTTAGATTTTTAGATTCTAGACTATTATATAAAATCGCATCACCTATATAACCTCTAATAATATTAAGTAAGATAGTAATGCATATTTTTTTTCTATAGTAAAGTGATCATTTAAGATGACAATAATATGTTTATCTTCTTTTTTTTCTTCACTTTGAATAAATAATAGACCAGTTAGAGAATTAAGCTTTTAATTATATATATAATTTTTTGATTTGTAGTTCTTTCTTGAATTATTAAGACTTTTATTCTTGTTTTTGCTCTTTATTTGTCAAATCTGTTTATATTATTAAAGAAGTTTTTGATCTATACTTGTTTAGTTTACTTGTTATTATCTTTTAATTAAATATGAGCTCTATTAAATCTTTTTATTTTGTTAGTTTTTTTATATACTATTGCTTAACTCTTCTATATTTATATTGAAGTTTTTAAAGTTAGATATATGTTTTTAGATTTCAGAACTATTATATTGTCTAAAGATTGGGATTCTCTGATTTGATAAATTATTATTATTTGAGATACTCAAAGAAATTGCTTTTTTTATTTGTTTATTCTATAAAGATTGTTTTATTGTTCTCTATTTGGTTTAGGTTTCTTTGTTAGATTAGTAGTCTAGTTATTGTCAGAATAATATTTTTACTCATTTCTAAAATTTTCCAATAGAGTTTTTTTTTTCTTTTCTATATTTTTTTTGTAAAGTTTCTCTTTCTTTATATATGTTTTTTATATGATAACCTTGCATTATCTTTAGTTAGAATATTTTTATTATAAGGGAATCTATTTTAAAAATAAAAATTTTTTTTAAAAAAAGAATCTGTATAAAAAAGTTTTGTTTTTTTAAATATAGTAATCAATATATAGTATATTTGGATAATTTTTTTTAATGCTGGTTCAGCCTTGCTTTATTTGGATTAAGTAGAAATGTACATATTGTTTATGCTATAACTACCTATGTTAATCAAATTAGTTCGATAGAGAAACTTACCTCGCAGCCTGTTGCCACCCTAGTGGAAGCTAACCAGTCAAGGCTGGACTAGTACTATATAAAATAGTGAATATGTGGGAGGGGTGTGTAATGTTTTTTATGTATTTTTCTATGTAGTTGTGTTGTTTACCAGGTCTATATATTGACATTTTATATGTTTTTCAGATATATTGAGTTGTGTACTTTTCTGTGGGGTGCTGTATCTAGCTGTTCTTTCAATTTTTCATGTGATACCTATAGTTTTTTCCATTTTTGAAATTCTTCGCATCTTTGGATCCAGATGTTGTAAAGATATTCACTAGTTTCTTGTCTAATTTTTTTTATACATTTATATATTTGTTGTTTGTTCAGTATACATTTGACTACTAGGTTGTATGTTTCTTTGAGTACGACTCCTTTAATAATGCATTTAAGGTATTCAGTATACTTCAGGGAGTTGTTTCTTAGGTAGTTATTGATTTGTACTTCTGTATTTTTTATCTTGCTGTATTGTTTAACTTTTTCAATAATTGTATTTCTTATGTGCTCTTCTGTTTTCTGTCATTGGTCTTGACATATGAAAGGATATGTATTTGTCTCTATGAATCTGCAAAATATACATCTGTTATCTTCGTACAAGTCTGATAGTTTCTGATAAAGTTTTGTTTTTGTTGAGAGTTCTTTGTTCTATAGGTATAAATTGAATCTCTTTTGTTGTTAATTTGTCCCATTGGTATATTGTTCACTTATTCGAGTTAATTGTAGGTTTGTCAATGTTGTATTCCAATATATGTATTTGATAATCTGATTACTGAATTCAATTCTTGTTCTATTCAGTAGTCTCCATCTGGCTAGATGTATTACCTTGATCAGTTCTTTGGCCATAGTTTTGATAGAGACTTCGAGTGGATTGTTGTTCCATTGAGGTAGTAGTATGAATTGTGGATTTTTTATAGGGTAGATACTGATTGTTTTGTGACTTGGTGTCATACCTTGGTATATATCTATTTTAGCTAATTTGTCTATTTGTTCATTGTATTTGTTACCTATATGGGCCTTGGCTTTAATGAGGTCGATCTTCAAATAGTTGCCAGTAATTATATCTTTAAGTGGTTGGAGAATCCCAAGTTTTTTTGTTTTTGCAGATTGTGTATGTAGTTTTTTTTCATTACTTTCTGAATACTATTAATTGCTACTTGGCTAAGTATATATGGATAATATAATATACATTGTGTAATAAAATTTTTTAAAATTCTTTATTTATTTATAACTTAATAAAAAATTATCTAAATAATATAAAATTTAAATATATATTTTTTAAAAGTTAAAGAATAAGATTACTTAAGACTATTTTTTTTTTTTTTTTTTTTTTTTTTTAAGCTGACTCGGTCTTGTTTATTAGCTTGATAAAGTAATATGCAACTGTACATTGTAGGGATTACAAAAAGATATAATACATGCTACTAAATTTCTTAGGACTAGTTAGATGTTCTAAAGAATCCACCAGACGGCTTGTTGTTACTCCAAACTAAGGGAGGACTAACCTGCCAAGGCAAAGCTAGTGCTGGGTTCAAAGGAAAAGATGAACATAATATTAGTGTTTTCAAGGATGAATCGTTTCATATATTGGTTAATTAAGTCTATGTAGTTATCTTTGATGACTTGTTCATTTATCTATTTGGCTGGACTAGGAGATGTTTTTTCATATTTGTGATGTTTTTCTTTTTTCCTTGAGATTCCATGTTCCTTTTTCCACCTTTGAAATGTTTCGTTTCTGGCCCATGTCTTTTATTAATTGTATGCTCATGTCTGCTTAATTGTAAGGAGTATATATTACGGATCTCTTTCGCTTATGTATCTTACATGATAAACTATTTAGTTACATACATCAACAAGTATTGTACATATAATGTTTATAGTAGATCTATCTATATATGAGTAGCTATATATATATCCTATGTAATGCTATATATTAATACTACCTATTCGGAAAGACATACGAATCCGTCTTAATTTTTCCCAGAACAATTTTTTCTTAAGAGTATTCTGGTTCTCAGGCCGTCGATTACAGTATCCTGAACCCTGGTTTGTTCGGTTCTTCAGAGTGATCCATGGCTTTGTTTCCTCCCACCAAGGCCTCCCGATAGTAAAGTCTGTGAAACCTGGCACAGCCATGCACTTCGTTTTGAGAGGTAAACTACCGGTTTGGAGTCTACTCTTCTTATTACCATTGGGTAACGTGGTCATATCAGGAATGATTCTACCCGATCTCGGATATTTGACCAATGACAATCTTCATATAGACCAGTCACTATATTCGGAAACATCGGTTAATTTACGATTAGGCCAATGGATGCAGATCCTACCTGCTTTGATTAAGCAGAGGAATCGAATTAGCCCCCTGGAGGATTTGAACCTGCATCTTGTGATTTGACCTATGGAGTGCTAACCACTGCATTATTGACCTGTAGATCTCTAAAGTCACAAAATACTATAAATAAATGATTTAGATAATAGAAAACAATTGTATATAGTTTTTTTTAATTTTTTTTTTTTTTGATAACTGGCTCATCCTTGTTTTATTTGTAAGAAAGATTCATTGTGTATATGTTATTATGCATTTACAATTTTTATGTCTTTCTAAAGTACAAATTCAACTATCTAAAGATGGATTTATCCTTCTTACCGATCGGCTTGTTGCCACCCACTGCGGGGCCTAACAT